>CM043021.1:92958561-93256639 GCA_023690525.1 Holotrichia oblita | reverse complement strand
CTGTAAACCAAGCAAATCGATTAAATATAGCCAGTTGAGCTGTATCAGACAAATCAGTGCTCTTGATCTAATGCTATAGAAAATGATTCAAAACATACTGACCATACAGTCAGTCAAAGTTGCCAACAGTTTTTTAATGACTGCCAATTTTGAACTAACTATAAAACTAGCTTTCACAAGTTTAGTTGTGAAAGTTGTGTCCTTTGTTTATGAAACATTTGCTTCTGTTTTTCCAAATTTGCAATAAGCTTCTAGATTTTGTCTTTTCTTATTTGTCCTGTCAGTGAGTGCAGCATAGGATGCTTAGTTGACTAATATGCATCTTTATATTGAATTCTTTCATCACTGAAATGGATTCATTACACAGTCAACAAATAGGCTTACCATTGTGCAAGATAAAAAAGAATTCTTCAGTCCATTTTTCTTGAAACTGGCGATCCTCTGCATCTACTTTTCGTTTCTTTCCACCAGACATCATTTTCGTTTACTTTTCGTTCGATAAATTTAATAAGAAAATATGATTAGAAAGCACTCAAGATGCATACAAAACCACAAAGCAAATTGACGGCACTAGCAGTTATCACCTGGGTACCTCAAATAAAACTAAACTAAAGTTTGGGCCGTCCACCTGCTTATATAGTCAAAATGAAGAAATCTAGAATCGTCTTGTTGAATGATCTAAAATCCTCTTGTTGATATTTTGTCAAACATCTTATAGTAAATTATTATTATTATTACATTAATAAATGCTCTCCAGAATAATCTATGCCACTATTTCCGGGATCGACGACTGATGCCATAAGTCTTAACTGATCAGCATGATCAACTCCACCTATAAATTTATTATAATCTGGAACTATAGCAGGTAATTTAATAGGTGAACGTTTGCATCCTTCAGGCATTTTGACGGTTGTCGCCTGCTCCAGTAGCATTCAAATATGTCATTTTCGTATGTGATATACGAAGGATAAATCCTTTATGGACATTCCTGGGTGTCATTGACTGTGGAAACCATTGTGGCCTATTCTGGCATACCTACTGAAAATCTCCCCTGCTGGTCAACACCCATGCTTTCGAACTGCTATTGGCATAACCTCATGATCATGTTTATAGCTTCTATCTAGTCTACCATTACGTATCTGATATAGCTAGTGAGAGCTTTCCAATTATCTTCACTTTCCAGCATAGTTTCTACGATGTTGTGTTTGTTTATTTCTCGGTGTACTTGTTCTGCCAAAGGTGTTCCTTCTTGCAGCCCATATTTCGCATTCAAAAAAAACAACGTGTTTAGGCGTCTCCTCCATTGCACAATCTTGGCACAGATCGTCTTCTATCAATTTGAACCTATTCAAGTAGGTTTGAAAGTTTCCATGTCCTGAGAGAAATTGCGTGAGGTAAAAATCAACTCTTCTGAAGCTGCTTGCTACCCAAGGTTTTATGTGTCGAATTGTTGTTTTTGTCCAGCTGGCTGTCCCATTTCCGTTGCCACCTCTTAATAGTTGTTTCTCTCTCAATTTTTTTTTTGTGAGCTGTGGGATTATTACTTTTGAAGATGAACAGTCTTCTATGTTCTTCTGCCAAAAGGAAAATGAGTGGTACAACAGCTATCACTTGTGCCACTTTAGCAGACACCGTTCTAGATCCGCTTATTACTCTTCACAGGGATCTTTTCCGAAAGCGTTTCTATGTTTTTTGGTATCCAGTGCGGTTGCCTAGGTTGATATTACCTGAAGGATCTGGGATTGTATTCCTCGGTTTTTTCGGGGGCTGAACTAGCCCTCGAAAAACCGAGTCGATTTTTCCAATCCAGTCTATAACTTTTTCTAGTGCCTCGTTCCCTTTAAACATAAGATCTCTTGGGTCATTTGCCTCTACAACCAACGCCAGATTATCTGCGTAGGATATCATGGTGGCACCGTCTACAAGTTGCAGATATAGTACCTGGCCGTATAGAACATCCATAAAGTTGGTCCCAGTACGGATCCTTTGGGGAAGCCCAGCATACACCTCCATATCTATCATAGGAGACACAAGAATTTTCCTTGATGAGAGGTAGTCTTTTATTATATTTATGATATACCTTGGGATGTCTCTCCTTGATAATTCCGCAATTATTCTACTCCACGATGCTGTGTTAACGGCATTTCTGATATCCAGAGCAATTAAGACTACTCCACCTCTTTGCAGTGGCTGTGACTAATCTGACGACTTCAGCGCATGTACTGTCGATTTCTCTCTTATAAATCCGAATTGTCTTTTTGTTAGACCTAAGAGCTAGAATATGAGTTGACTCCATTTGATTTTGATTTTGGTTTGGATTTGTAGTAGGTAAGTGATTAGATGTGCTTCCTAAATCGTTACATTTTCAATTACCGGCGTTTTGTCCTACGATATTAAAACAAAAAAAAAGAAACTAAACCGATATTCAATGTTATAACAACAATGTAATAGCGCTAATTTAGCATAAAGACATACCGCACAGAACAAACCGAATTTGCTGTGTACAGGATTCAGACTTATGGACGTTTGGTGGACGGCTAATACTACAAAAAGCCGAGCCAGAATCGCCGGCAACATCGGACCATACAGCGCCGTATGTTTGGTAATCATTGATTTTCCCATTCATTCATTCATTCATTGTATAAATGCAGACTCTAATCCCCATGGCAAATAAAACCAGCGTCGGTTCGCTATCGTTCTGCAGGCATCCGACGAACCTGCGTCCTCTCTTTCCCTTTTTTTTCTTTTTTTATTCGCTTTAGCCCCCTCAAGTTCCGCCGATCGCGTTCCACTCCATCATTTCAAAATGTATTTGATTTGAATCGTTCCGTTTACTTTTCATTTTATCTTATAATTTCCATCGGGTCGCTTCATCAAGTTCGTTAAGATCTCGAAGTCAGTACTGGAGCGCGTTTGACTTTCGAGGAAAGCCCGAGGTCATATAATACACTTCCCTTTCTGCTTACTTGGTCTTCCGGCTTTTATTAATATTCATGCTGACTAAAAGTGGTTAGAGTCTTTATTGAAAAGTTTTCAAGGTGTTGAAAGTTGTACTTAGACGGTGTTTACTCGTAAAATTTATACAGGAATATAAAAAGTAATAAAATCTGATATTAGTTATCAAATTTTAATTTAATGCAAACAAAATAAGCAATATTGATTAAATTAAATTCCTCTGGTTAGCGACAAATTTCACCCTAACAAACACTAATACATATTAATAACTCGAAACACTTTTAATAAATCCACCCCTTCGGATTTTTTCGTCTTCTAGCTAAACGACCTTCTTCGTAAAGTCAATATTAAACTCCGTTTTAATTAAGCTCGTGCCGGTCTAGCGGTGGGTAGCTCCATCTCTGCTAGCGTGATGGAGTCAGTTGGTGGAAACCATTACTCAAATATACAATATCAGATTTCTGTTTCGCCTTCCCAGTTTTTGCATCCATTCGGTTAAGGCACTTTCTCCTCCACCATAACCGAAAGCTACAATCTGTTTTAAATTTCATGACCCTCTGTGTTAGATTTTTGAAGATTTCCCTGAAAAGAAAATATGTTCCATATTTTGTTTATCTCAATTTTAATCACAATCGGAGGAGAATCTTAGTTTTTTTGTTTTAAAAAGAATAATTTCCGATGATAGCATTGGTGTAATGATAGACATTACTTTCGAGACTGTTTGTACATTCAAGCTGTGCCCGTGCTCGCTTACTCCAATTAATTAGTTAAAGGGAGGCTAGTGCCTCTTGTGCCGTGTTTATATTTTAAATATTTGCCAGGATGGAATGGTGATGCGCTTCAGAGTATATTGCATGTAATAAAATGAAATTTTGTTCGGAAAAATGATGCTTATGTAGTTAAGTAAGGTTTGAATTAGTTTGTCGTATAAAAAATTTAAATCAATAGAATTTATATAAATATATAAAACAACACAACGTCTAGTTGATCAATAACAGTGCCTGTTACCATAGAAGTAAATGATCGTCATCGTTCATCTACATCAACAAATTTCCGAAAGAGAAACTTTGACATTTATTTTGTGACGTAATCGTTACATGTAACAAGTGGGCGAAGGTTTCATCAGACAGCAAATTAAATTGGGATTAGCAAAAAGACACTGTTTGACACCATTGGAGATATAGAGTTAACTGGAAACGCCACCAATGAAGCGGATATGTCAAACGAAATATGACAAATTGGAGGAACTCAAAAAAGCGCAATTAGAAGCATTAAATGTCTTTTATTAGTGTTCATAAAGATGTTATTCTACTTAGTGGCCAGTCAATTATTAGGCAATCGAAAAGAAATTTTAAATTTACCGCGATTTTTGCAAATCATAACCTTCCACCATTCACAACCCTCCATTCTTATTTGGAATGAACTTTAGTCATTTAAACTACTGGAGAGATGGAGAATCCGATTCGTCAGCTTGCTGCGCAGACAGCATTTTAAACTACTTGCAGGTAAACGGATCGGTACAAATTTTATCTGATAACCAGGCTGTCCTTAGAGCACTATAGGCTCTCAGGTTTGATTCCGAAGTGGTACTTGACTATCATAGAAAGCCCGAAAACTGTCGGAAGATCACAGCATTACACTGAGATGGATGTGAAGCCACTCTGGAATTAGAGGCAACAAAAAAGCTGACAAGTTAGCAAGAGGTGCCAGCAAACGACCATTCAGAAGTCCAGAACCGACGTGTGGCAGCATCAAGGTTTTCTCCAAATCTAAATTTGCTGCTAGGCATTGCTTTTACTGGTATGGACTTGCTACCCTAAAACCTTGAGGTTACTCATAAGGATCTTAAGCAGTCACTGTGCAGTGAACAAAATTAATGCATCGCATGGGCCTAATAAACTTTCCCCTGTGTAGTAACTGTGGGGGTGTGGAGAAACTCCAGTCCATCTCAATTTTGCTGCCTGCTCAATAGCGGACAGTGAGAAGCAATTATATTAATAGATAATTATCTATAAATTAATAGATTAATTTATAGATTAGAACGTCATGGAGGCACAATATGTAGGTCTCTCTTTTGACCTAATTTGCTTTTGCCATTAATAATTCAAAGTGATGCTTTATCAAAAGCTTCTAGTTGTCCTCTATTATCTTTCAATTCTTGAGATATTTCCACTTTTGACCTATAAGTGGAAATATCTCAAGAATTGAAAGTTGTCTCTCTCCATGGTCCGTACCAATTGATACCAATCATGAGGAATTTTCATTTAAGCTTCTTTCCTAGTTATTCCTCATCTCTTCCTCATCTGGCTGTTTCTATGTTAAATTTCATTTAAATTTCGTCCTACAAATAAAGATCTAGAGGCATCTTTTTCTGTATCATAATATTAATGTTTTCTGTTGTGACTCCATGGACTTGCTGAAACATTGTTATGGAAGTATTTACTTATTTATCATCTAAAGTTATAAAATATTGTGCTGTTATTTTCTTGTTGCCCAAAATCTGGGTCTTTTCTTCGAATGCTTTCTAAAAAGTTATCAAAAATAAATTTCTGGTCCTCAAAAGAGGAAGCTTTTCAGCACGTTTCATTCTATAGCAGCTTATAACTGCTACAAACTTCTTTGCTAATACTAATACACCCTCTCTAGCTAAATATTTTTGTTTCAATAAATTTATTTAAACTACCAATTTTGTATGAATATAACCTCAAAATTAATTGTCAAGAATGGTATGTCATATAATATAAAACGCCTAAACATGATATCTGAGACGTCACTAATTTTGGTAACGCTTATAGAGGCTTCGAAAAAGTGACAAATGACGAATAATGACACAAGATGACGTCTCTTATACCTCTAAACTGAAAATATGTGGCCTTGTAAGAATAACTACTTTCTTGAGAGTCACATGACCCCCCATTAGTCGTTACATAGCCAATGGGGGGTGCTGGCAATTGTGGTGTGGTAGACACCTTTCGACTTGAAACTTGCCGACATGGAAAGACAAGACAGGAATTTTAGTCAGCAAGTAAAAACCTGGAACAAAATTCATGTTTGTACCAGCATCTCTCAGCTTTAAAGCTCTCAAGGCCTCCCTTCTTAGTAGCAAAGGACGAAAATTTACAGATAATGACGAAAAATGGCATAAATTTACGAAAAGAAACAAAAGACAGTTCATAAAAAAATATGAAAATTCGACGAAAAATGTCGAGAAATGACGAAAGAACCAAAATGATGAAAAACGGCGCAGAACTACCAAAAATCACGAATACGACGAAAACTAACGAAAAATGACGAAAATGAGGAAAAAGGAAAAAAAACAAATCGAAAAAGTGACAAATGACGAATAATGGCATAAAATGACGTCTTTTACACCTCTAAACTGAAAATATGTGGCCTCATAAGAATGACTGTTTTCTTCAGTGTCACACGATCCCCATTGGTCGTTACATAACCAATGGGGGGTACTGGAAATTGTGGTGTGGTAGACACCTTTAGTCTTGAAACTTGCCGATATGAAAAGAAAGGACAGTAATTTTAGTCATCAAGTAAAAACCTGCAAAAAAATTCACGTTTGTACCAGCATCTCTCAGCTTTAAAGCTCTCAAGGTTTCCCTTCTTAGTAGCAAAGGACGAAAATTTACAGATAATGACGAAAAATTGCATAAAATTACGAAAAGGAACAAAAGAAAGTTCATAAAAAAATATGAAAATTCGACGAAAAATGTCGAGAAATGACGAAAGAACCAAAATGATGAAAAACGGCGTAGAACTACCAACAAATCACGAATACGACGAAAACTAATGAAAAATATCCGGCTTTATAAGAATGACTATTCTCTTCAGAGTCACAATGATCAATTGCGGGGTGGGAGGAAAGAGGGTGCTGGCAATTTAACGCTATTGGCGTGGTTTGGTGAGCGGGCTCTTGGCACCTCTCCACTTCGAACTTGTCGACATGGAAAGACAAGACAAGAATTTTAGTCATGAAGTAAAAAGCTGGAACAAAATTCACCAGCATCGTTCAGCTTTAAAGCTCTTAAACATGATTCCCCCTAACATGATTCCTTCCTAATACGTGAGAGAACCCAAATTTTGAAACAGCACTGACGCACATCCCAGTAAAATCGTTTTCATTATTGTTGCGTTCATCTCCTGATGGGTAGCCTGGCACCATTCCTTGAGATTCTTCAAAGTTCTAAGGTTTTTTGCCTTATCATAAAGTCACTTGATTACTGATCTTTTTTAAACTTTTGTTTTTTTTTCAAAATCTAACTCAATTTTTAACCAAATAATATACGAAATAAGTTCCTTTATCCTTTATTTTTGTCATTTATAATCGAAATTTCCTTTCTTGTGTGTGCTTCTTTTTTTCTGCAGCCCTTAGACGTTAAACAAATATTATTCCGTTGATAGGACCATACCTACGTATTATAGCGGTTAAATCGATACCGCCTACCTTCTACATACAGTGCAAGCACGGCTTCCCCGAAAAACTTATTTATTCTATATTATTGATCGTGTAACGGTTCGTATCTAAAATAACGATCATAAACCTACATTCAGCTTGATTCATATGTTACAAGTCGTTAGGTAGGGGGCGCCACCGTGCTCACGGAGCGTCGCGTAGAGTTCGTTCTCATCTATTGCGCGTATTTATCAACTTTTATGGAGTCATTCCGTTGAAAAATGAATATTGACAAGAGCTGAGGTTGTTCTAAATCTATTCGCCCACTTTCCCCACGATACAACGTCGCGACTTTAGTTGAGGAGGGGGCCTGTAAGGTAATGGGAGATAAAATAAAAAAGAGAAATAGATATTTCTAGACTCGTAGATTTAAGTTATAATTATTCACAACATTGTAGTTTCAATTCATAATTTAAACTACAACTAACGTGCGTCTAACCAGAATTCGCAATAATATATGCAAAAGGGAGAAGTTGATTTGTTTGTCGGTGGACTCGCAAGGAAAACACATTCCCAGAATTTGACTTCTGCATATACGTTGTTTATGTTAATGCATTCAGTAACCGCACGATACTCGCACCAGTGTATTAGCGTACTTGATCGATATTTGGCAGTGAGGAGTGATATCGTTTTGTGCCGAATGTCAGGCAGTAAAAATGGATGATGGCACTATCGAACTGTTTGCGTGTGACAATATACGATGGGAATTACAGCGTTGGATGTGTGTTGTTGCATCGTGTGCATTTAATAGAGGATGTTGGCATAAAATTTTATCGCTCAAAGTGGATATATCCGATATTCTGTGCGGAGATATTCCACGTTAGTACTTCCTTGAAACAATGTCATCTGATTCCTGTATTGTTCCTCTTATGTTGCGCAATTTAAAATAAGGGAACTGCGAACGGATGGAATTATGGAAAAATCGGAATTGTTTTCAGTTTGCGACCATTTCGTTTATGAATCTATTTATATACATATCGCGTACTAGATTTTAAATATTTATCTAGTAGGTATGAAAAGTTGAAAAGTATGAAGTAATATTTTTCCGAAGCCTCTATAAGCGTTGTATTAATTTTGTACTAATTTTGCTTTGAAAAGCGTTGAAATGATGAGAGGCTTGCAATTGATTTCCAATCGAATCAAGTTACTTTCTGGTAAGGCAAAAAACCTTGGAAGTTTGAGGAATTTCCAGGAATGGAGCAAGACTATGCTCATTTCAGTTATGTGCGTCAGTGCTGCTTCAAAATTTTGGTTCTCTCACGTATTAGCAAGAAATAATATTAGGAAGACCATGAATTTTGTCCCAGGTTACCACACCATGCCATTAGCGTTAAATTGCCAGCACCCCTCCCTCCCCTCCTCCCCCTCCCGCAATTGATCATGTGACTCTGAAGAGAATAGTCATTCTCATAAGGCCACATATTTTCAGTTTAGTGGTGTAAGAGACGTCATTTCGTCGTCATTTGTCACTTTTTCGTATTTTTTTTCTTTTTTATCATCTTTGCTACTTCTCATTTGTTTCCGCCATTTTGTTTTACATCATTTTAGTACTTTCGCCATTTCTCGACATTTTTCGTCGAATTTTGGCAATTTTCAAATTTTTTATAACTTAATATTAACGTTTTCTTAGGTTCCTTTTCCTAATTTTACGCAATTTTTCGTAATTACTTGAAAATTTTCGTCCTTTGCTACGTTTTTTTCATTTTTCGTAATTTTTTCGTTAATTTTTGACATTTTTATCACTTTTGTGATTTTTGTGATTGTTGCGATTTTTGTGATTTCTGTAATTTTCTGTAATTTTTGTAATTTTTGTAATTCTTGTAATTTTTGTAATTTTTGTAATTTTTTGTGATTGTCCGACATTTTTTCGTTATTACGTTCTTTTTCTCATTTCTGTCATCCATCGACATTTCTTTAGTTTTTTCTTCAATTTTCATCATTTTTTATTACTATGTAATAATTATAACTTATGCCGGTCATGTTGCGCTTGGAACCATTTTTTTCCATTCTTTATAATATTCGAAATTTTCGCAATTTTCAGATTTTTTATCAACTTTTTCTTATGTAAAATTTCGTAATTTTATGCCATTTTTCGTGATTATCTGAAAATTTTCGTCCTTTGCTGCGTGTTTTTATTTTTCCTAATTTTTTCGTTAATTTTTGTGATTTTTTGTGAATTTTGTAATTTTTGTAGATTTTGTAATTTTTGTAATTTTTATAATTTTTGTGATTGTGCGTCATTCTTTGGTTATTACGCGATTTTACTCATTTCTGTCATCCGTCGAAATTTCTTTTTTTTTCAATTTTCATCATTTTTTTATTACTATGTAATTTTTCGTCATTATCTGAAAATGTTCGTCCTTTGCTACGTTTTTTTTTTCATTTTTCGTAATTTTTTCGTTAATTTTTGACATTTTTGTTTGTTTTGTGATTTTCTGGTTTTTGTGGTTTTTGTGATTTTTGAGATTTTTGTGATTTGTGATATCTGCGATTTCTGCGATTTTCGTGATTTTCGCGTTTTTGGCGATTTTCGTGATTTTTCGTGATTTGTGATTTTTCTGATTTTCGTGATTTGATTTTTGTGATTTTTTTGTGATTAGAAATTGCTGTTACTGCTTTCTTTTGCGATTTTGACATTTTTATCACTTTTGTGGTTTTTGTGATTTTTGTGATTTGTGATATCTGCGATTTCTGCGATTTTCGTGATTATCGCGTTTTTGGCGATTTTCGTGATTTTCGTGATTCTAACGATTTTCGTGATTTTCCGTGATTTGTGATTTTTCTGATTTTCGTGATTTGTGATTTTTGTGATTTTTTTGTGATTAGAAATTGCTGTTACTGCTTTCTTTTGCGATTTTGTGATTTTTTGTGATTTTTGTGATTTTTGTGATTTTTGTGATTTTTGTGACTTTTGTAACTTCTGTGATTTTTGTGATTTTCTGGTTTTTGTGATTTTTGTGATTTGTGATATCTGCGATTTTCGTGATTTTCGCGTTTTTGGCGATTGTCGTGATTTTCGTGATTCTAGCGATTTTCGTGATTTTTTCGTGATTTGTGATTTTTCTGATTTTCTTGATTTTTCTGATTTTCGTGATTTTTCTGATTTTCGTGATTTGTGATTTTTGTGATTAGAAATTGCTGTTACTGCTTTCTTTTGCGATTTTTGCGGTTTTGGGATTTTTGTGATTTTTGTGATTTTTGTGATTTTTGTGGTTTTTTGTGATTTTTGTGGTTTTTGTGATTTCCGTGATTTTTTAATTTTTGTGATTTCCGTGATTTTTGTAATTTTTGTAATTATTATAAGGTTTTGTGATTGTCTTCCTCATTTCTGTCATCTATCGACATTTTTTGTTTTTTTCAATTTTCATCATTTTTTATTACTATGCAATCTAATTTATGCCGCTCATGTTGCACTTCCCTTATAATTTTTCATTTACCACTTTTGTTCATTTTTCGTAATTTTCATAATTTTTGTAATTTGTCATTATTCGTCGTTTTTGTTAATTTTCGTCATGTTTCGTCATTTCTTCTTTTTGCAATATAATTTTTGCTGCTTGTATTACGTTTGCGAGTCGCCACGTTTATTATCTTTTCTAAATCTTCTGCAGTTGTTTCAGTTTTGTCATTTTATTTTATTTTTGGTCATTTGCTATCATTTTTCGTCATTTTCCAATTTTAATTTATCGTAGTTTTCATTGTTTCTTTATTAACAATTTTCTAAATTTGTGTAATTTATGGTCATTATTCGTCGTTTTACCGTTGTTACTATAAGTTTGCCTATTTTTTCGTCATTTCATAATTTTCTACCACTTTTCGCCATTTTCTAAGTTTTCGTAATTTTTATTATTTTTAATTTGTAATTTTTCGCGTTTCGTAATTTTTCTGCATTTATGTTACGTAACACTTCTTATTATATTTTGTTATTTTTTCGTCACTAATCCTCACTTATCTAACGCAATCTGTAGTCGTTACGCCATTGATGAGTCGAAATTTTTCGAGCAAGATTTTTTGCCAATTTTTAAACCAAATATGGTAATCGATACTTTTTGGGTCGTGAAATTGGCCTAAAAATTGGTAAGCCGAACATTTTGAGTTGACAAGTCGAAAATTTGTCGAATATTTTTCAGTTAAATGCTTAAGTAGATAATTTTTAAAGCAAAACGTTGCAAAGTGCATTTTAAATTCAAGCACCAAATTTATAACTTCCTTAAATTTACCAATTTTAAAACTAAAATAAATTAAAACCGATACAACAAATTCCCACAGCAAGTGTAACATAAAATTAAATTGTCTTGACTGTTCTCATTCCGATACCATAGGGACGTGTGTGTACTTTGAAATGTCACGACCGACTTTTACATAAAAGAGCGTCATCGCCTCCGCTAAAAGGGTGTGGTACAAAGTTGAGAAAGAGAGCTCAAAGTCGACAGCTATATGAACCAGGCGGGAAGAAGCCGAAGCCTCCTGTGTGAGAAATGTAAAATTGTTTGCGGCTATATATACTTTTTGCGTTCGCGTAGCGTCTCTTTTGCCGCCATCCAATGCGACACTAATTCGTTGGACGTAAAAGCCGAAAAGGACGAGAAGAAACGCAAAACACGTCGATCCTTTTGAGGTGAATATTAAAATATCTTCGACGACGACAATTTTCCTTACATCTCTTCGTATGCCTTCCTGGTTCTCTACAGTCGTTCGGGTGTTGGGTGTTATTTTGCTTTATTTTTTTTTTTTCGTACTTGTCGTTCCCTGCTTTCATTTAGATGCTATCGCGGCGGCCTCTTTTCCAACTCGTTGCTTATAATTAGACAAGAGAGGAACATTTTGAAATTCAATTTGTACGATTCGGATAATCCAATTTCGGTAAAAGCGTCACCAGGCAAAAGACGGCCGCCGGATGTATCTCTGCGCGTGAAAGGACGACATTTGTAAGCGGAAGAACAAGTTTGTGCGATTCTTTTTTCTGAAAGTCAGGAAACTGTCCTTTAGAAAGGTCAGGAATACGAAGTTTACCAAATAATTAAAGGATGTCGTAAGTTGTGACCGGTAATTAATCTAAAAGGTTAATGCAAAAATTTTCTTTTTGGGGACAACTTTTGGAGTTTGTTTTTTCTTTGTGTTAACAAATTAAAATGAATCGTAATTATTTGCGGATGGCATATCAGGCTCTTTGTTTCCTCTACTTAGACATAGAAGAAATTGGTTCCACACAAATCTCGATGAAACGGAAGACTGGTAGTAATAAAATAAAAATTAATGAGTGGGTGGTGATTGTACGCATAATATCTCAATTCATATTCTTCTTTACTATTCCAAGAATAAAACGCCAGCAATACAGTTTCCCAATTCTTCGTTTCCTCTTAAACGTCTGCCCTATTTACGTAAGAAAAACGCCACTCAAGTGGTAGGTGAACACATCGCCCTGGTTGCCACTACAGCAGCGGCATCAAGTTATTTTCAGACCTTCCATTTTACGGTCTTGTGCATTTGACATTGTGTAAATAATACTTTCTGCAGATACACTCGTTGTCCCCGTCCCCTGTTTGCAGCGAAATATAATTCATTCTTCTGTCCGGGACTTAATGTGCTGTTATTTATACAGCTGAAGTGGTCTGCTACAGCGCGATGTTACAACTCCTCCTTGCAGTTTCCTCGAGTTCTCCCGTTATTTTCTGCCGTGTTGCATTCCACCACCGTTTCTTGTGCAAATGCGCCGTCGAAAATGAGACAATTTGTCGTGAGACGAATAAAATGACGAAAATTCGTCGCAAATATGACGAAAACTATCTAACATCGCACCAATTATGAATTTATAAATCAATTTTTTACAACCGATATCGCTTCAGTCAATCTTCCCATTATCTCCAATCGCTAAGACAAATTCGATTAACGCTTTCGGCAGATTGCCAGCTCGAACTGAGCCCTGTTCGACGTGTCATTCACGTCTCCGTCAGATAACTGATTTTTAATCGAAACGCTGTGTGCCGCCGTTACGTCGAGCATCCCCTTTCGCTGGAAACCGCCTTTGTGTGAGCCCGGCAGAACGATCCAGGGGTGCGTTGCATCTCATTACGAGCCCGTTCCGTTGAAACGCGGCTAATTGAATAATGACGTCAGTCGTCGTGTCTTTTCAAGGGAAAACGAAGAACGCGACGGACTAAGACTTAGAGGGTGGGGGATGATGGAGGGAGTGGGGGATGTGGTACGAAAGGGCTGGTTTTTTAGGGATGACCGAAACTCTCTCTTTCGTTAGGTGAAGAGGTGGGGGTGGAGCAAACGACAGCAATTTAATAAAGGGAAGTCGTCAGGGTAATGTCTCTCGGTCATTTAGTGTAACAGTTTCGCTGGATTGTTTTTGTTATTGTTTAGATTAAAGGCCAGTTTTGTGAGGCAAAAAATTTCAAGTCTTACACCATAAAAGCGACAACACAGTCACTCTTACCACCACAACTATCGACCTGTTATATCAGGTTAGTAATTAAGACAAGCTTTTGTAAATATAAAACTTCCTTGTCATTAAACTTCAAAACAGGACTTTTCCAAGCGTCAATATACTAAAAATAGAAATTGCTGTTACTGCTTCCTCTTCTGCCTGGTCTTCTTCCTTTTTCTCTCAATTCAGGAAATGAAACGAACCCGAAAAAAGTTTCCTCTAGAAAATAAACCCGCTTTTGAACTCCGGTAATGGTCACGGCCTTACACACGGTTTCCTATTTCTTAAAAACACCTTTGTATTCTTTAAGTATATAGCAAATGAAGGTATTTCGAAAAGCAAACAAGAGAATCGATGTTACCTTTTTCTTGTGCGGCCCTGGCTCTCTCTAAGCGGAAAACCGTCCGTGAAACTGATGTTTTTCTCCGGGTTGAAAAGGTCCGAAGCGGGGGAATTAATTTCGAAAGGTATTTCTTAAAATAGCGATTCAAAAGGGAATTCTGAACTAACTTTAAAGCCGTTTTAGTTCTATTAAAATATAAACTGATTTTTGTTTTATGTTAGTTACGAAAAATTTAACCGCAAACCACGAGTTATTCAATACTTAAACGAAAATATTAAATAAAAATACCGAGACCGTAATTAAATCGCGTCAAAAACGTTCGGTCGGTCGGAATAGCTTCGCGTGGTCCGAGTCCCAAGCGGCTCTGTGCAAATATTCAACTTTCTATGGCTCTTTATCAATTGTATCCCCGTGTACATAAAAATGCAAATCGTTTTTATGAAACGAATATTGAAAACTAAAACACATATAGCATCTGGTTTATGACAGTCGTTGTTTTATTTCAGTTAAAGCTGCATATTTATTTTTATTTAACCTAGAGCTGTAATTTAATATTAAAAAAAATATCATATGTTATAAAGGGATAACGAAAAATGTACTGTTTCGGCAAATTTATTTTCTGTGGTACAAACGAAGGAGAAAAATTATCTCCAACATTTTAATGAGCCACCCCCTCAGGAAGAAATAGTCGTCAACACCCACTCAACCTGACTTTTATAATAATGAGTTTCCTTTAAGTTGATACCACTAAAGGAGCATGCCAGAATAGAGATCGGAATCACAAACCCTATCTTTGAAATAGGCTATGATACGATGATCAAGATCGTCCTAGACTGGATTCGAATATAGCGAAACCGTACACCATCGTAGTACAACAAACCGTACATCAGACGGAAATACAAGCAACAGAGACTTGAGCCCAAAGGTCAGGTAAGCCCGAAACTAGCTTGGGACTGCCTGGAAAACCTAAGAACCCTGACCAAACACAACAAAATCACTTTAGTGTGAGTACCGAGGCATACCAGGCAACGAAGTAGCATATAGGTTTGGCAAGACAGTGATACATGGTGCAGTGGCTAAGTAGATCACAAAAGCACACCAGGTACACTGGAACAACATTGAAGGTCACACGGATGATGGGGTAGCCATCAAAGAATTTAACAGCAGTGATGAGCCTGTTAACACAGGACGCCGTCTAAGAAGAATTGGCATCGTTAAGGATGAACCTATTTATAGACTATGAAACGAGGTAAGCCGGAAACTAGCTTGGGACTGCCTAAAAATCCTAAGAACCCTGACCAAACACAACAAAATCACTTTAGTGTGAGTACCGAGGCATACCAGGCAACGAAGTAGCATATAGGTTTGGCAAGACGGTGATACATGGTGCAGTGGCTAGGTAGATCACAAAAGCACACCAGGTACACTGGATCAACATTTTAGCTCACACTGATGATGGGGTAGCCATCAAAGAATATAACAGCAGTGGTGAGCCTGTTAACACAGAATGCCGTCTAAGAAGAATTGGCATCGTTAAGGATGAACCTATTTATAGACTATGAAACGAGGTAAGCCGGAAACTAGCTTGGGACTGCCTAAAAATCCTAAGAACCCTGGCCAAACAAAACAAAATCACTTTAGTGTGCGTACCAGAGCATACAAAGCAACGAAGTAGCAAATAAGCTGGCAAGAAGGAGTTCTGAAATAAAATTCACTGGACTTGAACCAGGTCTGGTGATAATCACACCAGGTATAATAGAACAATATTGAAGGGCACACGGATGCTGGGATAGCCATTAAAGAATTTAACAGCAGTGATGAGTCTGTTGATACTGCTGTCTAGGAAGAATTGGCATCTTTAAGGATGAACCTATTTATAGACTGTGCAATGATGAGGAGGGGACAGCCTACCACATTATCTTTGAATGTTTGCGTTGGAACAGTTCAGGCAAAAGATTTTCCAACAGTCCCTAACTCTAGTTAAAGAGATTAATCTGTTTATGTAAAGACATTCATTAGGCACTGAATAATCCCATACACTCTTATCCCTCGACTCAAACTAGAGGAGAGTATGAATTGAATTAAAGGTGGAAAGTCTAGATCTGGTATTTATGAAGACTTTCATCTTTTGGCACCATAGAAGGAGCAGTGAGGACTAAGCTCTGCCTTCAAACTTGCCAATAATGACAAAAAAGAAGTACTAAAGAACGTTATAATGAATAGCAACAAGGAGAGGTACTCCTACTAAACGACAATGTTGTTGTAGGATGCCATGACTTCCTGGCGGTTTTGCCTTGCCCTCGGTCGTTAAGGGTTGAGAACAGTTTTGAGATCTTTCAGATTACTTCCTAAAATTAGTAAACCTTGTTGGTACACATCTTTTGTCTTTTAACAGGCTTAAGAGGGTTAACAAAAGTGGACGACAATCTTGTTGTAGCATGCTATGACTTTCAAGCAGTGTTGCCTTGCCCTTGGATGTTCTGGATGAGAACAGTTTTGGGATCTTTCAGATTATTTCCTAAAATGAGTAAATCTTGTTGGTACACATCTTTTGTTATATGGCAGGTTTAAGAAGGTTAACAAAAGTGAACGACAATCTTGTTGTAGCATGCTGTGACTTTCAAGCAGTTTTGTCGTTGCTCTTGGACGTTAATGGATGAGAACAGTTTTGGGATCTTTCAGATTACTTCCTAAAATGAGTCAACCTTGTTGGTACACATCTTTTGTCTTTTAGCAGGTTTAAGATGGTTAATTGAAGTGAACGACAATCTTTTGTAGCATGCTATGACTTTCAAACAGTGTTGCCTTGCCCTTGGACGTTAAGGAATGAGAACAGTTTTGAGATCTTTCAGATTACTTCCTAAAATGACGAAACCTTGTTGGTACACATCCTTTGTCTTTTAGCAGATTTAAGAGGGTTAGTAGTTCTCGTATATTATCATCATTATGCTTTAATATACAGTGACAGTGGAAAGTAATAACAAAGTCAGCATTACAAAACACATCTGGGTCTAAACAAAGCCATAATGAATATAGAAAACAGACATCTGTTGGTTGCAGTTTAGCCTGCGATGGGGTAACGAAAACACCAATGTTGTCAATAAGGGTCGGATTTTTTGAAATACATTTTGGTCCGAATCAAAATCTGCACACTTGTGGTGTCCATTGCTAAAACAGAAAGGAAACAGATGGCAATAATGCTTCTCCAAACAGTTTACTAATTTGACCAAATAAAGTTAAAACTACTGGATCTTCCGTTGGTGATATGACCATATAAAGTTAAAACTTACTTGGATTTTCTGTTGTTCGATATTATTTTTTTTTCATCTTGAAAAAATAAGAAATGGAGGAAGGTAGATGGTAGTTAAGGAAATGCAAATTGGTTCAAGTCAGGCGAGCATGTGGTAATCGCAATTGTCATTGGCCATACTCGTATATTGTCTCTACCAAAATGTATTGTGAAACACCTCCTCCATATGCTTGAAGAATATTGTTTGGTTTAACTTCATACAAGATGTGTCTACAAGATGACGATTGGATCCTCACTTTCAAAAAATCCAAGTCGATTCTATTTTATTTCTGTCTGTAGAGCTGAGCAAGAAATAGAGGGGTGTAGGGAAAATTATAGTTTAGATAGTGTAGGTGGAATAGAATATGCTGTAGGCTTCAAGGCAATTTAATACTTTTTCTAGTCCATTGCCCTCTCTGTTCAAAAACCTATAATGAGGGTCAAAGCAATTTTTGGATTCCTCAGGAAGCCTCGAAATTCTATAAACATTACTCAGGTTTTCAAGCTATCTTTGTCAATATTTTTTATCAATGTATCCAACCAATCCTGACATTTATTTACCTTATTTATCTACCCGAAGCAGCCAGTTTAAACCTATACTATTATACAGACGAAAAATTTAGGTAACAAACTCGCAGATTAAAAGAAGAAATCGCAGCCGAGAAAGTTTTCCGAAGCGGAAGTCTCTCAGTAGAAATAAGCCTACAGATATATCTTTCCACGATCTCACCGAGCATGACGAACCGTTTGCGCGTAAACTCTTAATTCCGAAGACGTATCCTCCCACCTCCGGGGCTTCGTTTTTTTTACGTTTTCTATTTTTCCCGTGTGGAAATTTCGGGCTTCTAAGAGAAAATAATTTCCACTCTACTTGATTGATATACGTTCGAAGGTAATCTTTCTTCCTTCGCCCGAACTAGAAAGGTGGTGGTGGTGGTGGACGAGGCTAGGAGGGACGCGAAACCAATTATATTATTTCCCAAATGTAATTCTTAATGCCCGGAGTTTTAGGAACCGACAATCTTTTCCGTCCCAATTTGTTTCGATTGATCGTCTTCCCCCTTCCTCTCAGATGGGAGGATAAGTATTAAAAGGAGATAGATGTCTCCCTTAGAGATACTTCTACGAGGGGGGAAAAAGAAGGAGACTTGATGATATAGATGAAATAGAGATGGCGTTTAATCAAATTAAAGAGAGATTAGGTAATCTACTTACGTGAAAAATGCTACGTTTCATTATTAATTACATTAGCCGATACGATTAAGATCTTTAGAAAAGAAAATCGTGCAGGAGAGGACAGTTTTTGTTATTTTATTATTATAAATTAAATTAATTAAATTTAATTGTTATATTAGGATTACGCAAAGATCCCTAAACATTAACTGTTGCATAAATTATTACTATTAATGAATTGCGTTCTCCTAAATTATTAAGTATCATAACGTACTGTCGCCCTCTCTAACGGTCATAAATAGAACCACCCCAGCGATACGGAGAGTTTAAACCGCTACTACCACCGCCTCCATATTAAATATCTTCCACAATGTGCAGTATTATGTACAGGCACAATATTCCCGCCACATCGCTTCGTTTGACAGCCATGGCTAGCCGCGATAATACGACAAAGTATAATTTATAGCATCGGTCTGCATGTTTAATAACATTAACTAATGCAGTTCTAGTTTCGCCGTCCCGCTCGGGCACAGTTGGTATCTCTATTCGAAACCTAACCTCATCCATTAAAGCACTAAACTCTACGCGTGGTGTGTGTGTGTATACAAGTGATTTATGTGCGAATAGGGTTGATAAAAAGTCTCTCCGGCTCACACTTTAACAAATAATTTCGTATTGCGGTTTTGGCACCCAACACCCCCTCTCGAAAACTGGCGTCCGATGTTTTCTCACACAACTGGTAATGAAGGGGTTGGCGCGAGGTGAAACCCGTGTCCCGGTTTAGTTTACTAATGAAAGAGACCCCGTATACACTCGGCTAGATTAGATTAAAGTCAATTTTTAATATTTATGACGGTACTAACTGTATACGAGGCCGATCTCACAGAGTTGCGAAGTAGCTGCAACGCAGTTTATTTGATTATCTTAATAATGTGTATTAAATCATCTTTATTGGTTTGGTATGGTAATGTAAGCGTAGAGAAAAACATGCTTTTTTTATTTAATTAAAGGGAGAATATTGATTCGGATTTACTCCTTTTATGGACTCGATAATGTGGTCGGTATAATTTATTACGCTGCGTTTTATACGGGTAGATTTAAAAAGGAGGAAAAAAACGCGAGGTGAAAGCTTTAATGAGGTTGGTTGTGCAATATATTGTAACAGGACCGAATAAGTTGGTGTAGATTGTGTGTTATAATTAAGCATCGGACACCATGTTGACCACTTATCGTAGTCACTCAATCGAGTTTGAAAAGATCTAAATCTGTTAAAAGGTTAACAACATAAGGCTTCCTCACAATAGTTATTAATGTGGACTTGCATGAGACGATTGAAAAATTTAGCAATGAACTAGCCTGACTTTATGCAGGTTCTTCATCGATTTGATGACATCAGCCAGGCACTGTTCTCTGTACCATTTAGCTGTGACTATCTTTTGTGTGTCCAAGACAACATGCTCCATGATCCTAGTCGATTTGAAGAATCAAAAATCAGTTCCTCCTTTATATATCGAGATCTTCTGACAGCTACGGGAGTGTCCCCATCATTGAAGACCCAAACTTTGTATTGAGCCATGAAAAAAAGCACACAAGAGATCAAAAACAAATTTTTGCAAAATATTCTTCAACAGCTTCTTTGATTTGTTCATCAGACGCAAAACGCTTTCCCTGAGATGCTTTTTTAAACTTTTGAATAAGAAGAAGTCTGACTGAATTAGGTCGAGGCTACAAGATGGATGCATTAACTCTATAAACCCACAGCCATTGATTATCTCCTGAACGTTTGCCTTATGAACTCGGCAATTGTCGTGCAGCAATAAGTTTTTTTGTGGATAAGAATGCGAGGGCTTCTCCTCTAGAGCAGTAGACCCCCTTGGCATATATTCAATAAGCAAGACTCCGTCAACATCCCAGCGAACAGTTGCTAACGGTTTTTTTCCAGAAAATTGTGTCTTGGCCTTTTCTGGTGGTAGTGAGCCCTTATGAACCCACCGCATGGATTTTTGTTTAGAAGGAGGGTTCCAATGATGTCTCATAGAGATAAAAATATTTTGTCCCTCTCCAACTCGGCCAAATTTTCTTGAGAAACTTCTTTTCTGTACAGTTTTTGTTCAGGTATAAGCAATCTGGGTATCCATCGTGCAGGCACCTTCTTCATACCCAAATCATCATGCAAAATTTTGAGGATACTTGCTTCGGATATACAAACTTCATTGGTAATGACAGAGATCTTCACACGCCGATCTTTCAGTACCAAATTTTCTATTTTTCGTACAATGTCTTTGACTTTGGATCATCATTGATTGACACTCGACTCCATCTAAAGAGTTTAGATCAATATTTTACTTGAAAATAAGATGGTGCATGGAAGCCCCATACACAGCAACCATTCTTTCATGAATTGCTTTTGGACCATTGCCTTCTTTTGTTGGGAACTTTATTAGACCATCTCACACACTAAACACAACTTAGCACATGTACTTCTAACAGTGACAGCACTTTTTTAATAATTTGTTTGACATTGTCACTATTTTGTTTCATAGCTAGGTAGATAACAAAAATACGCCGTCATAGTATAAAAGAAATCACGTCATCAGTCACGATGTTGTTCATATATCGGGATTGTTCCATAGCAATCATTTTTAGCATCTACCGGTACTAAGTCGGAAGGAATTGTCGGTGTAATTGGGTCTAATGTGTCCTCTACCTGCTGATAGATCACTGTGTAGACTTGTCTTCGTTGAGCATTGTCGGCACCACAGTGTAACTGACGTTCGGGGCCTTTGCTCTCTTTCAACGGCCTGCAGAGTGTAATTTTCTCTTTGGAATTCTCTGCACCACCTGAATATAGTTGTACGATGTGGACAAACATTACCTATTGCGACAGCCATTGTTTCTAAGCACTGGTCACCGTTTAAACCAATCGCAGAACTACTGGTATCTCATTTCGTAATCAGAATGTCATAGCAAGCACTTCACAATATCACCGCCTATGAAGAGCGGAGCCCACACATTTGGTGTGGCGGCTACCATGCAAGTATAAACATGTTTCAGCACACATCAATAAGCAGTCTTATTGTACCATCATAAGGTAAAAATTTCCTAGTGCCCATTGTTTATGACTAAAGTTTTGAAAGCATTCTTTGCAACCAATCAATTTGGGCGTAGCTCTGTTGGGTATCATTTGACCTTGAGCTTTTGTTCCGAATGGTATAGGTTTCTCTTTTTTGAATAAAAAAGATTTCTTCATAACAATTTAAGCAAACAACTCTCTATCAATTTGGGTCCGAAAATCCTTTTTAAAGGAGCTATCGCGCTTTAGAGATTACGTCAGAAAACTGGCTTTTTCTGAATTAATCTTGAGCTACATATATTTAAGGAGAGGTGTTAGGAGCCCTCTGCATTCTTTAAAGTGCGGTAGCTTCCTTAAGAAGCATATCTGGAGCCAAGCTCATAGAAACTTTCTCTTTCATTCTTTAGGGGTTGTCAGTGGACACGCTGTATATATACACACACACACCTTAGTTTCCCCTTAAAAGAATCATAAAATTGATTAGGAGTTTTTTAAATCATAATTTTTTTTCCATATACCACGCATTTCTACTAGACACATGTTTCGAGGGCTCATGGGTCCTCAGAGTGAAAAATGTGTCCAGAATTAATTAATTAAATGTTGTGGTGTTGGTGTTACCATTTTTGTCATCCCTCTCTCTTTAACATGTTCTACAAATTTCCCCATCACCTTCTTTTAAATCTTTTCCTCCTCTTTAATTAATCATACTAAAGAATGCATCCTTCATCCCGCATTGCATGTAGAACTAATACCACATGCTTTGCTTCTAAATATCCAATTTCCTCTGAGATTTTAGCCAGTTTATCGTCACATGACCCTCACTCCACTACAGAGATGGTGTCATATGCTCTTGAATTAGTCTATACGGCACCCAAAGACAACATGGTTTATTCACATGTAAATGATCATGCGGAATCGAACTAGTTGTCAGTGCATTTAGGTCTAATGTGTCCTCTATCTGCTGGTAGGTTATTGTGTAGACCTGTCTTCGTTGAGCATTGTCGACATCGACATTCATGGCCTTCCCGCTCTCTCAGCGTCCTCCAGAGTGAAATTTCCTCTTTGGAACTGTCTGTACTACCTGAAAATAGTTGTACGATGAGGACAAACATCACCTATTGCGACAGCCATTGCTTCTAAGCACTGGTCTACGTTTAAACCAATCGCAAAACTGTTGGTATCTCATTTCGTAATCAGGATGCTATAGCAAGCACTTCACACTATCACCGCTTATGAAGAACAGAACCCACATATTTGATGCATATTTGACAAACATGTTCCAACACAGAATAACAAGCACCCACCTGCAATTTATTATCGTGTCATATTGCCAAAGTTGTTCCTAGTACCCCTAGTATGTGACTGGAGTTTTAAAAGCATACTTTGCAGGCCTGCAGGTGAGTATTTTGTGTGATTAGTTTTAATATTTTTTGTTATAAATAAATTGGTTTCCACAATCAATAAACTTGAATATATTACTATTGGGCATCATTTGACCTTGAGCTTTTGTTCAAACAAATGTCGAAATGGTTTATCTAATTAGCAAATTAAATCAAAAAAATGTCAAATCTTTGTTAAACTCAAATCTAGTTTCAAATGAATCTTATCCTAGATATACTGCTTGTCCACCAATAATCCTTGAAGAATGAAAGCGATGATTGTAAATACAAAAATATGAAAAAAAGTTTCTCTATCTGCTATCGCATTTTAGAAATGACGTCGAAAAACCCTTTTTGGTCTATTAGTTTTGAACGATGTTCAATTTACCGTTCAAATTTGGTGCATGATTTAGAAATGAGAATTCATACCTTCTATGTTTATTGAACAATCACCCTGTACGTTCTCTGAAGTGTGGTAGCTTCCTTAAGAAGTGCCTATTTTCAGAACCCTTCTTAATTTTCTTGAGCTTCACTAACCTTGTTTGGTCTACTTTTATCAAGACTTTGTTTCTTCAAAAGTGGTTTAGTCCTCCCCATCTGTCACTTTTTTTGATTAATGCTTTGCACAGTTTTATTCGTTTGCATTTTGGGCATGTCTAATCTGCTATTTTAAACAATATTTGTTTTGCTTAAATAATTTAACACTTTAACATACTATTGTGATTGTAAGGACTAATCGGTAACACCAACACCATAGCATTTAATTAAATATTTTCATCAACCGAATATCGATTCGGTTGATGATTACACCCATTAAACATTGTGATTACCGATTTTTTACCTGTACTTTAACATACTGTTCATACGCTTCTTCCTTCTTTTTTTCTGTTTAGGAATTTCATATATTATGTTCATTTTAGCTTCAAATTCGTTATCACCTTCTTTCAAATCTTTCTTTATCTAACAATACTAAAGGATGCCTTCTTTAGATATATTAGATATTAGATAAGAGGGCAGTGGCATTGCTGCCTTTAGTCACCGCGACCTGCATGGATCTATTATAACATTGCCCTTCTAGTTGTTAGACTAGTTGGAGGCTTTTGATGAATCTTAGAATTAGTCTGGGATTTCCGTCTCGGATGTCAAAAACGGCCTATTTAAGTGTTATTGTCGAGTATGACTGGCAGCAACACATTTAGATCTTCTTGACTGAAAGATAACAACGACTGTGCTGTTTTAGGCGATCCTGATAATAGTGCCTTGTTTTTGTTCTGACGTATTCTGCCAGTGGTAGGCCTTTCTGGTGACCTCCCATTTGTTAACTGCTTGTTTTAGGTGGCTCTTTTGCAGTCCACAATAGGGATAAGGTCCAATGAAAGGCATTTTTGCTGCTTCTTTGGCAAGCTTATCTGCCTTTTCGTTCCCTTCGATCCCTATGCCTTCTCTCCTTCTGTATTATTTTCTTCGCAAAATGCAGTGCAAATGCCGGTTTATCAATGATATGGGTTGGTACATATTGTGGAACTATCTAACCGTTTTGTCTTCCATGCTGGTATTTCATTTTCATCTCTTTTGTTATTATATTCCATTATGATACCAATTTTTCGCTGACACAATCTTTTATAATTTAATAATAAAACTAAAAGACGTCATATTGACAGCATTCTTTCAGAGAGGCTCGTCTATGAATATCGCTTCAGATCTTTATGCAATTACAGGAATATCGACGTTTAAATTCTATATAAACGATTCAAGACCAATGTCTTCTTTAGTTTCTAAAGCCTGCTATCGAAGATCCATGGTCTGTAGTGCTACTTTGAAATTTTGAAGAAGGGCTTCCTTCAGTATTGACAGCTTTGATTTTGTAATCTAATCTGTCTCCTCAATTTTCTGCTGCTTCTTCATAATATTGCGCTGGATGTGGTTGCATTGTTTCTCCACAATCCAGTGACATCTTCAAAGAAGAATGTTGGGCAGATATAATTCATATAATTTTGTGTTTAAAATATTAAATTATGATAAACAAATCAATCAAGATAAAACATAATTCCCTAAAAAAATATAAATTAGTTTTTGATGAAGAAACAAGCTGCGATTGAAGATAATTTTATGCAAAAAAAAAACTCTAACACCTCTTGCGTGCGGGACCAGCTGGAAGAGCGTTGATTATCAACTTACTCTACCAGTTGAGGCAAGAAACGAAAAACAAACAAAAAAAAAAACCAGCCACATATGCATCTGTCAGTCATCTAATTCTCGTTAAATTTTCGATTATATACGGAAACAGATCATTTTCATGTTACAGCTTGCCCATTGCGGTTCACCGTATGACGCCTCAGCTCGACGTTTTCATCATCAAACCCGCGATAATAGTACACGCTGAAGAAAAAAAAAAACTCACGGCATTGTTTCTCTTTTTTATCGTTCTTGACGTTCCTCGTTACGCGGTAGTGCCTCATCTACCCGGTATAATAATTGGATGGGCGATCGCAAGTATCGTGTTGTTAGCCGTTGAAGCGCTAAATAACTACGCTGCCTTCTCTCGTTCTTCGTTTAATTCGTCATTAGTGCTCGGTTTTACGTTTTAAATCTGCGATGTACTACTTTTAAAATTTCCTATTTTGTAATTATAACTTAAAAATTAAAAAGGATTTTAATCAAACAAAGAATTATCAACTCGATTAATTCACTTCTCCTTGTGCCGCTAATTCCTTAAACTTCGTTATAATATGGTTTCCAGGAACCGAAAAAGAACTTCCCGATATTCTTGTGGACAATGGCGTTCGCAACTTTTAAATTGAATTATTGAAAAATTGTGTTTGCTTTGCACAGAACGTTAAGCTGTACTTGCTGGGGAAGGAGTCCGGAAACCAACTCGCGTAGAAAGAGTTTTATTTTTTAATTAAGGAAGTTATTTTAATTAAGAATGGTGGTCGTAAAGTAAATTAATTTTTATGTTTATAAAAGATTAGATTTAAACGTTTTAAAAATATATAATATATTCAAATCAATAAACATCGAGAGGTGTTTAACAAACAAAAGTCTCAGTTAAACGCCGGCCTTTTATATAGATTAATACAAGCAAACCGCCACCGGTACTGGCGATAAAATTGGATCGATATCACCGTGTTGTAACATTTTAACGTTCGACGTTTCCACCTTCGGAGATACTGACGTCCTGAAGGGCGTCGTTTAACTGCCACACGCCGTTGTAAATATGCAAGCAAAAGTGTAAATTTCACAGAAGAACGAGAGGAAGGGGGGAAACTCTTGACGCTGTACATTGGCGTCGCTTTGTTGGAAAAGGGTTCTGACATTTAACGCCTTCCTTTATCCCGCTAATTCGTCGATATAGGGTAATTAGGTTCGAAGTGTTTTCCGCGACAGTTTGTACCGCTTTTATCTACTGTTACGACCTGATGCCTTTTATTTACAAGCACGTAAATAATCGAGAGGTATTCCTTCGACATCATTTTAAATAGAGAGAGAACTTTCGTTTCGGTTTTCTGGTTTGTATTTATAAGTCGAACAATTCCCTGGAATGGTGATTGATTGGTTATTAAAGTTCATTAAATTGTTTGCTTGTCTCACTACAAACGAAACCTTTGCTGGGTGTTTGGCAGCCAAATTCAAACAAAATATCAAGAGAAGGGTTGCTCTGGTCCAAAATCCACATCAGCGATCTCTTCCATGGGCTGTCATGTCATTGGAGATTATATGAAAAATGTGGAGGAAACGATAGCAAAATCATTCGACTAGATTGAGCAAATTTGAGCAATAATTTATCTTTCAATTTCAAACAAATTATTGATTAAATATTCTAGATTTGCTCCATTAAACCTTCAAATACTAATGGTCATTCTCTTACTAGGGTTGGACTTTTCCCTTGTACCTTTTAATCTTTAATTGTGTGGGACTGTCGAAAATATTTAAATAAGTTTTGTATTATTTCCATTTTGAATTTGTAATTCTATTACATTAAATATAATTTATGGCAATCAAACTGTAAAAGGAGTGTATTAATTATTGTGGAAATTTGGTGTGTCTTTCTTGCTAGAGTCGCAAGGATTGACAGGTTTTGTAGATGGCGCAATCAAGCAACCCGACAAAGTCGCGAATTTGAGAGAATGGGAAAAATTGATTAAAAGCAGCTCAAGAACGGCAGCAATTCTGTTGCAGCAGTTCTGTTGAACGGGCATTACCTACATTGTATGATGTGACAGGTGAAGATGCAAAACATCATGCATGGCAGCAATTTTATGATTTTAAAATTAAAGAAAGTGTATCAATTTCCAAAACTTTGCATAATGCAGGCGAAAAGGTTTCAGATAGTGCAATAGTGTCCAAAATAATCAGTAGCCTACCATCACGTTTCACAACATTTGCAGTGACATGGGAATGTACCCTTCAAGAGGAAAGAAACAAGGATAATCTTATTGCAAGAATTGTTCGAGAAGAAAAAAGACAAGCAGTTATTAATGAAACAGAAAACAGAGAAGTGACAGCAGCAGACGCTGACAGCAAGAAATATGACATTTCTGTGGGTGCTGTAAACAGAAAGGTTTTTCTCTCCATCCTTATCAAACGAGATGTGAAATAAGAGAAGATAGTGGTATAATTTCTGCAGATAAGGCATTAGACATGGAAACTTGTTTAAAATTAATTTTATCATGAAAAGTGTAAATTGCAATATGTGGCAAAAACCATTTTGTTAAAATTGTGGCATGAACGTCTTGGACATATTAATGTGCAGACAATAGACTTTAATGAGAATCTAATTAAGATCTTTTACTGTCAAGTCAAGTTTATATTATTTCCATTTTGAATTTGTAATTTTATTACATTAAATATAATTTATGGCAATCAAACTCTGTAGAAGAAGCGTATTAATCCAACAGGGACCATCCTCGCTATGATGTACGAGGGAGCGTTTTTATATTCGTGGAATGGGGGATAAGGGGTGGAAATAAAAAAACCAAATTATTTTTCTTTTTCAATATATTCACCTGCAAGACGGATACATTTTTCACATCTTGCAATTAATTTATTTATACCCTCATAAAAAAATGATTTCTCTTTATCTACAAAATACGCCGAAACTGCCTCCTTGACTTCATCATCGGCAGTAATTTTTTTACCCCGCAGGTCTTTTTTCGTTTTCGGAAACAGGTAATAATCACTCGGGGCCAGGTCTGGGCTGTAGGGTGGGTGATTCACAATTTCGAAGCCCACTTTATGCAGGGCAGCTAACGCAACGCGGCTCTTGTGGACGGGCGCGTTGTCGTGCAACAGCAGCACACCTTTCGTCAATTTTCCCCGTTTCCCCTCTTTAATGGCTTCTTTTAGTCGCTCTAATATTGAAGCGTAATATTCTCCGGTTATAGAAACACCTTTATCTTTATAATCAATCAACAATATTCCTTCCGAGTCCCAAAATACCGTTGCCATGAGTTTCCCAGCTGATTGTGACTCTTGAAATTTCTTGGGAGGTGCTGTGCCCTTTTTATGCCACTGCATGGATGGACTCAGGTTCATAATGATGAACCCAAGTTTCATCTCCAGTAACAATTCGACTCAATACACCATTCTTGTCTTCATTACAGAGGTCCAAAAATGCACGCGAACACTCTACGCGCTGTTGTTTTTGCGGCGGCGTGAGCATTCTCGGCACTCATCTTGCGCTGACCTTAGACATGCCGAGATGATCGTGTAGGATTTTAAAAATTGTTGTATCAGATACTCCAACCATTTCTGCGAGTTGTTTCTTCTTTAGTCGAGTATCTTCGAGTACAATTTTTTCAACTTTTTGGATAAGTGCTGGCGTGGTCACCTCAATGCTCCTGCCCGGCCTCGGGTCGTCTTCAAGGGATTCCCTTCCTTGTTTAAATAAACTATGCCACTTGTACACCATGGTTTTTCCTGGACAAGAGTCGCCGTAAACCAATGACATCTCATTCATTAGGGTCGCGACTGATTTTCCTTGCCTGGTAAGGAACTTTATAACGGCACGATATTCGATTTTTTCCATATTTCACTTTTCACTCCTGATTATGTTACTTGGTTGACGATAGCTCAAAGACTAACTGTCTAATAACAATGAAACTTCGTATTTATACTAATTATGAGTCGCTGCACAGGCCACGCCCTCAATGCGCCTAATCACCCCCTTACAACCCGCTCATTCCGCGAATATAAAAATGCTCCCTCGTAAGTACAATGGAATTAAATAAAATGAGGATTAAGATTTATTAAAACAAACAACTAATACCCAACAAGTGAGACAAAATAAAAACAAAGATGCCTAACCATCCTGGAGATGTAGTTTCCTGTCCCATAGTGTGGGCTTTTGGATAGGCTCCATGTCGTGGAATCCTGCCGATCATGATAGAGTCTGAACCGAATTGGATCAGAGTTGGAGAAGGACCCCTCCCAGCCAACTGTCTCCCGAAAAGTAACCATCGCAATTATTGATTCTCTCTCAATGGAATGTCGATTCAGAGTCATCTTGATTAAAATCGTAAAGGGAGCATCCTTGCAGTGGTCCCGAAATACGATGATGTGCTTGGGAAACACTCTTCAACGATATTCTAAGAAACAAAGTTTCCTTCCAAACTAGATACTTGTCGTGCATCCCCACGATGGATGCCTTGCATTCAGGTTACAAACCATGATGGTCGGATTATCTATCGAACCTCAAAAAGGAGGGAAGGAGAATAGGCGACCTCGATTGCTTTTGCAACAGCTTTAACGTTGTTGTCACCATTATAGTCTTCCTCGCAGCATATCTTGCAAGCTCTGAGTCACCTTTTCCCGACATTGTTATTTTTCCTTTCGCAAAAAACGATACAATTACATTAAAAAAAAAGGAAAACAAAGAATTAATACTTTGAAATTTCCTCCCACGACCTCATTTTTTATTTTTAAATCCGCAGAAAATAATCACCAACGTTAATATCCCATTTAATACACACGATATAGATAATTCGTATTTATTACACCTCTTCATCTCCTACCATTTCTCTCTTCTTTTTTTATTCCTTGTAATCCCTGCAAAAAAAAAGCGAATCCGTTGTTGCGATTAGCGTGACAAGTATTGCGTGCGGCCTGCTTTCTACTAACCCGGGGGGACTAAGCGCTCCACGACACTATACCATGACAAAACTCCAATTTTAAGCTTAATATCGTCGGAGGTCGGGACACTTTTACCCCAACTAAGATTAGGTATGATTTATAAGGTGCGAACTTTATACACACAGAATTAACTCTGACAATCAGAGAAAACTGCTACACAGCTACTGGTTCTGGACCTCCGCGACGAAGCGCCCGGCGAAGTAGTAGCAACGAACGGGGCTCTCGGCTCTGCTGTACCTTACTCAAAACTGAACCCCTAGATGTAATATATAGCACCGTTAAACGACGATAAAGGTTTTAGTAATACGAGGATACCAGGTCAGGGATGTATATAGGACATTGGATGTTATATATTATAATGATTTATATACTCGTATTATATACAGGGTGATTCATAACATATGCGCAGGACTTCTGGATGTGATAGCTTGTGCAAAAGTTTAAAAAAAAGTTTCTATCAACTTACGTTCTAAAATGCACCATTTTCGAGGAAATTTAATTTAAAAAATCGTTTTTTGGAAATATCTCCCGAACCGTTTATCGTAAAGAAAACAGCTTTTGTAACCATTTTCTACTTATAATAAGCTAAGTTGTGTGCGAGAAAAAAAATTGAAGTCATAATTGGTGAAGATTTTGAAGGGGTAGTGGTTGTTTTTCCCCCCAACTTCTACGCCACTGGAAAAAGTACGGTTTTGAGACGCCCATTTGAACCGCCAATGTTTTATACACATGCTCCGTGTAGGACCGTTAGGACCACGAAAAGTCGTGTTCCCTGGTTAACTGACAATATTAAATTGCTCATGTCTTTGAGAGATAAAGCTAAACAGAATTTTAAAAGAACTAAAAGGTTAGCTCATTGGAACTATTATAAAGAGTTACGGAATCTTACTACTCTGAGTGTTAAGAACGAAAAAAAGGCTTACTTTAGTTATGTTGCTAGGCAATTTCGCCCGAAAATCTTATGGAAAGCGTTGAAGGGACTTAATGTCATGGGTAACAGAACTAGCTGTATTCCTGAGGAGCTGTTACTGCCAGATGATATTAATGATTATTTTTTAGACTCTCTGCCGCAATCACGCGGAGATAGTACATTGGAATCATTTTATAGTTCACACAGGCTGGTAGAGTCTCGTTTCAGCTTTGTTCCTGTTACTGAGGGTACAGTTCTTGGATTCTTACTTAATATCAAGACTGATTCCGCTGGTTCCGATGATCTTAACATTACTATGATTCGTTTATGTTGCCCATATATAATTCCGTACCTTACTCATTTGATAAACGTGGCGTTGAATGAGAGTTATTTTCCAATTGCATGGAAAAATGCTACGGCGATTCCTATTCCTAAAAAACCCGAGCCATCATCATTTGGTGACTAATTTTGTCTAAGGTTATGGAAAAGATTATCTGTAGTCAAATTAATAGTTTCTCAATTGATAACAATATTCTTCCTGCTACACAGTCGGGGTTTAGGACTGGTTATAGCTGTGAAACCGCACTTCTTGGTATTACTGATGACATAGTTGGGGCCACCGATCGGGGTGAGATTACTACGCTTGTCTTACTGGATTACACTAGGGCTTTTGACACTATTTGTCACTCCATGATCGCGGCTAAACTTCATTATCTCGGCTTTGGTACTAAAGCCATTGATCTAATTAAAAGTTACTTGCATGATCCTTCGCAAGTAGTGAGAATTTCGTGTCGGACATCTGGTTCTCGACGAATTGAAAGTGGTGTACCCCAGGGTTCAATTCTGGGTTCACTCTAGTTCACAAACTATACTTTTACTTAAAGTTGGAAAACTTTTAAAAAATTCTAAAACGTTTTTAAAATGTAATAAACTGTGTAAACTATTTTTTAAAAAGATTCATTGAATTTAATACAAAGCATCTTTCTGACTTGTAATTATTTTTAATGTAACTTAGAATTTTCTTCACTTGGGCATTGTTCAACGTAAGATAAGCTCTCGTATTCTGCTTTCTACACCTGCTGTAGAGTAAAAAATTTCCGAACCCCTCAAATTAATTTTTATTTAAAACCCCAATTTTAATTTACAAAATAAAACTCGAATTTTATATTACAATTTATACGAGGACAAGGTGAAAAATTCTCGACCTAAGTCTTTCTCGAAACAGTCTTTCACCTAGTGACTGTTTCTTTGTTCAACATTTCTCTAATAAAAGATTTGATCCCTGAAGTACGATTTCGGAAGATCTGCAAAATATCCATTTACACAATCACCTCTTCGTTTGACACAAAACCTTTTCCAGCCACAATTTTCTTTAGATTTTAAAATGGGTGATAGTCAGAGGGAGCCAAATCTGACTAACAGGGTGGATGTTCCAACAACTCATGCTTCATATCCCTAAATTTTTCCCTTGCCAAAGCACTTTTATGGGCCTGAGCATTGTCCTGATGAAATAAGATTTTTTTCCGTCTGCAATTCAGGCCTGATATAACGATTCCTTTTATCTAGCTGGTCAAGAATATGCGCGTAGTATTCGCCGGTTATTTTTTACCATTTTCAAAAGAATCATAATTAAAAGAATCCGTTTTGCATCCCCAGAAAACATTAGCCATGACCTTTCGGGCAGATGAAATTGATTTTGCCTTTTTTCTTTGGGCGGAACTACAGGCTTCCATCCACTGCTTTGATTGCTGTTCCATCTCGGGCATGAAGTGATGGACACACATTTTATCCATAGCCCATAAAATCGGTTTGATTCATTTTAAAACGATTCAAACATTCCTGAGGAATTCGTTGTCTTGTTTGTTTCTCGTTGGCATTTAATAAACGTGGCGCCCCATCCATCTCCATATAGTTATGAAAAACTTAATACTTCATCGAATTAACTAAACTTCTGGCGAAGCTAGAACTTCAACTTAAGTAGCCTGCAACCAGTCTTTTTCTTGTTCTTTTATGGTTAGTTTGCTTTGAATCGTTGTCATGTATAAGCAGTCAACAAAGAGGGAAACTATAGCTTCAACGCTGGTACTTCAGAGCGTTACTGATCATTCCAGGAGAAGACATATAACATCTCTTAAACAAACTTGAAAGCTTTTCCTTGCTCTAAGTATAAATCTTCGTATTAATTCCTACTTTTCAGGACTGTTATTTACGATAACTACACTATTAAACTCGATTCTACACCTACGAGGTGTGACAGGAAAGTAATGAGACTATTTTTTTATATTTAGAAACGCTTTAATTTTTTTCATTCATCTATGTTATCCCTTTCAAAGTAGTTCCTTTGGCCAGCTAGACACCGATGTAGACGTTGTTCCCACTGTTGCTAGCAGCTCTGAAAGTCTTCAACCAGTATGGTCTTCAGTGTGTCCGTAATACTCTTTTGGATGTTGTCTAAAGTCCCGAAATGACGTCCTTTGAGGACATTTTTTAGTTTAGGAGAAAGGAAAAAGTCACAGGAATTGAGGTCAGGTGAATAGGGGGGCTGGGGAACCACAGGAATGCCTTTTGTGGTCAAAGATTATGTTATGGAGAGGGTACTGTGACATGGGGCGTTGTCATGATGGAGCATCAATTTGTCTGCAATGTCTGTCTGGGTTCTGAGCCTTTCAAGGACGTCTTTATACAAAAAAGTGGTTCATAGTTTGCTCTGGAGGAACAATTTCTTTGTGGACGATTCCGATTTTGTTAACAAAACAAATCAGCATTGATTTAATCTTCGATTTTCTCATTCGAGCTTTATTTGGTCGATTCATCACCTGTGATCACACGACTAAGAAAATCTTGCTCATTAGCGATTCTGTCAAGGAGATCAAGTGTTTTTTCGAGTGTCCTTCTGCTCAATTGTGAGGTTTTTTGGCACAATTTTGGCACAGACCTTTCGCATGTGCATGCGAATTTAATTGTTCACTCAACATTTTTAATTGTAAACCATAGTCTGATCTCACTAGAGTGTTGACATTTTCAATGTTTTCATCCATTGTACCATTGTAACTCCTTTGTTTTAGGTTGAAAAATAAATGAAAGCTTGTAAAAAGATTGCCAATGTAGGATTTAAAAGAAAACGTCTTCACTTCTTCAGCTTGCCGCTTTTCATGACAAGCTGGAAGTAAGCTGCCACCGTTGTTATGGCAAGTTTGATTTCAGCTTGTTTTAAAGAATTTTTGCTACCATAGTCTGATCTCACTAGAGTGTTGACATTTTCAATGTTTTCATCGGTTTTAGAAGTTGAAGGCCTTCCTGAACGGTGTTCATCTTCAACGTATTCTCTGCTTTGCAAAAATGGTTTGTGCCGGGGAAAACTTGAACTCGGGATAAAGAATGTTTCCCAAGCTTAACACAAAATTTAATAGCACAACGTTGCTCCAAATGAGCTATTGGTGGGAACTGATACACAAGGTCTATTAAGGTCAATAGCGCAGCGTTGCCAGATCACTTGCAGCCAGTCTCATTACTTTCCTGCCACACCTCGTATGTACAATGTCAAAAAGCAATAATTCGTAACCACTTGCATTTGCTCTCGTTAACGGTCTTCGATAAATACCGCGGTCAAACATTTAATTCTGCAAATGTTTTCTCGAGTCATATAGTCCCTCAACATTTTATTGTTACTGCATAAATTAAATTAATTCCTTATTACCTTTCATTAAACAAATTAAAACTAATTCCCCTCTGATGGACGCATTCATCAAATATTACAGTATTATTCGTTTCGGATGGTGGTGGGGGGTGGGGAACCATCGCGTGTCTGATGTTTATTATACCGGCTGTGACATGTTCATGCATGCACATAGTACAAACTAAATGTTTACATTGGCGAACAAATTGCAAACGTTAAATTAACAGGAACGGTTGGCACACAAACTGTTTAAGTAGCCGTGATTTCGATGAAATTCTAGCAAACAGAAATGAATTGAGTTTTGTCACGCATTTCCCCACGTTTATAGTCCATTTCAAAATTTAAAGAATTGTTCATACTTTAAAACGAAATTCCAAAGCAGCAGATGTTGTTCGCTTAATCTACAAGATTTTGCCATTAGAATTTGTAAATCAAAATTATATCTCCGCGACAATGATCACACCTTAATGCCTTAGCTAAGCCTCCGCTACCGCTTCGCGAGTAGAGCGGTAAACATAGACTTCGTTACATGTATATAAGAGCTTTAAACACCTACTGGGGGACTATACGTACGCACACTATAGCAAAATTCCGTTCTGTAATGATCCGGAGAAGGCTGTTGTGTCGTGTGCCTAGCTGGGAAATATATGCGAATCGTATGGTGAGGGTATACGAGGTAAACGCGGAAAATTATGAGGGCTTCCGTTTTGCGTTCGTAAGAAGAGCAAGATGAGATAGGAATAGGCGAGAACTGGAACGAAGGTAAATGGAAAATCATTAAGGAGAAACAAAACCTTTCCCGGATCCTTTTTGGAATCGGGGAAATGGGGATGTGGATTTCCCTGCAACAATTTATGGAAATAATTAAATTCTGATGGATTATTTTTTGGAACACCTTTTAATTTTACACCTCTTGATTTTTTTATGCAGGTTAGATTTGTTTGTTTCGAACAAGTCCAAATTCGAAATCTACGAGGGAGCGTTTTTATATTCGGGGAATGGGGGATAAGGGGTGAAAATAAAAAAACCAAATTATTTTTCTTTTTCAATATATTCTCCTGCAAGACGGATACATTTTTCACATTTTTCAATTAATTTATTTATACCCTCATAAAAAATTATTTCTCTTTATCTGCAAAATACGCCGAAACTGCCTCCTTGACTTCATCATCGGCGGTAAATCTTTTACCCCGCAGCTCTTTTTTCATTTTCGGAAGCAGGTAATAATCACTCGGGGCCAGGTCTGGGCTGTAGGGTGGGTGATTCACAATTTCGAAGCCCACCTTATGCAGGGCAGCTAACGCAACGCGGCTCTTGTGGACGGGCGCGTTGTCGTGCAAAAGCAGCACACCTTTCGTCAATTTTCCCCGTCTTGTCTCTTTAATGGCTTCTTTTAGTCGCTCTAATATTGAAGCGTAATATTCTCCGGTTATAGAAACACCTTTATCTTTATAATCAATCAACAATATTCCTTCCGAGTCCCAAAATACCGTTGCCATGAGTTTCCCAGCTGATTGTGACACTTTAAATTTCTTGGGAGGTGCTGTGCCCTTTTTATGCCACTGCATGGAGTCTTGTTTGGACTCAGGTTCATAATGATGAACCCAAGTTTCGTCTCCAGTAACAATTCGACTCAATACACCATCCTTGTCTTCATTACAGAGATTCAAAAATGCACGCGAACACTCTACGCGCTGTTGTTTTTGCGGCGGCGTGAGCATTCTCGGCACCCATCTTGCGCTGACCTTAGACATGCCGCGATGATCGTGTAGGATTTTGAAAATTGTTGTATCGGATACTCCAACCATTTCTGCGAGTTGTTTCTTCTTTAGTCGAGCATCTTCGAGTACAATTTTTTCAACTTTTTGGATAAGTGCTGGCGTGGTCACCTCAATGCTCCTGCCCGGCCTCGGGTCGTCTTCAAGGAATTTCCTTCCTTGTTTAAATAAACTATGCCACTTGTACACCATGGTTTTTCCTGGACAAGAGTCGCCGTAAACCAATAACATCTCATTCATTACGGTCGCGACGGATTTTCCTTGCCCGGTAAGGAACTTCATAACGGCACGATATTCGATTTTTTCCATATTTCACTTTTCACTTCTGATTATGTTACTTGGTTGACGATAGCTCAAAGATTAACTGTCTAATAACAATGAAACTTCGTATTTATACTGCTGCACAGGCCACGCCCCCAATGCGCCTAATCACCCCCCTACAACCCGCTCATTCCGCGAATATAAAAACGCTCCCTCGTATGTAGAAAATGATAAAATAATATAACGATCGTGACACATAAATTTAATTTAAAAATTGTACTCATACATATGTATCATTTTCAAAATCCGCAGCCTTAATTTTTGTGGGACCAGATTCCTGTGAACTATTGCTGAGTTGATTCTGAACAAGTTTCTAATGTCTCAAGAGCAATGTTTTGTTCGAGTAGAGACGAATTTAGCCATCATTAAGATCCTGAACGCTTCCTAGCAAGATTCGTTACTGTGGATGAAACCTGGGTTCACCATTATGATTCTGGATGAAAAAGGCAGATCATGGAATGCAGATAGGTACAAGGGTTCAGCACCCCCTTGAAAGTTTGAAACCACATCTCCGCCTTATTCTTCAGATTTGGCAACAGCTTCGTGGGATTCATTTTCGGGACAATGAGACACTGATGGTAGAGATGAACGAGTGGTGTGCAGTCCAAGACAAAATATTTTTTGAATGTGTTAAAGCTCTACCATCGTTATACCAAGAGCGTCAATGTTTTAGGAAGGAGGGAAGGGGGGTTAAAAAACAAAAAATGTCACCTTTCCAAGTCATTTCATTATATGTCGGGAATGATAATATCTGAATTGCCCTCGTAGTATCTGGATCGATATGATGATTGAATTGCCATTAGTAAGATAACTGAAGACTATAAAGTTTTAACTAATCTTACAGGCGCCACTTAAGATAGTAAAAATGGCATTAGACAAAATTAGAAGACTTCAGAGTTGCTTACAACATTTTGGACATATTTCTTATTTTGAAACCTAACCATCTTAACTGTAAGATTAGGATAATTGTGAGAGTAATAAATTCAAACGCAGCATTAACATAAAAGTCAAAATTATCATCAAATTGTTGATTAACATAAAAGTAATTATTGGAACAAATATGTCACCCGCTCATTCATTCGAAAGAATTATTTACTACTTCGCTAATAGATGTGATCATCATCATTAAGGGCTTCATTTCTTGACGAGTCGTGCAGGCTCATATCCTGTCCTCACTGCTTTCTGATGACATATTTGACGCTTTTGTTTTTCCACTTTGACCAGAAAGGACGTCCAATTTTTTCTTTCGTATTTCGTGTTTGTCCTATTCGAGATATTCTTAAACCATCCAATAAACTTTCGCTCAAGCGGTCTTTTGTTCAGAGTTCGTTTCAGATTGTTGGGCATCTGATTCAGTGAATTGCACAGGCCGCAAAACTGGATCTAAGATTTATAAATGCATTTTCTAAAGAGTCTATTCTTTTCTTAGTAATCTGGGAAACTCTGCCTTTGATAACACACCCCTATTCCTCCATTTTCGTTTAAGCGGCGAAAAAAATGCTACATCTAATGGCTGGCAAAGATCTATGGCATTAGGAGGCAGTAATAACGAACATCGAAACGTGACTTGATATTTTATCACCTATGAGTGGAGCTGGTTGTTTCTTGAGATACGGTAACGCCAACTCCAAGGCGAGCCAATTTTAGCTATTTATTTATTGTAATGCTGGCCTATATTACTAGAGCAGATTTCGCTATTGAGTACTAGATGGCAAATCTTATTTTATCAGAAAAATTCCGGTTGGTCCACTTCAACCCAAGAGGTTCACTTCATCTCAGTTGACGGTGTTTGCTCACACTGCAGCCAGAACGAAATCGGGTGGCCGTTTCGTAGGAGAGTTTGGCCAGGATTCAACGTAATCCAAGGAATTACTTCGTGCTTTTTGTAACTGTGGATGAGATTTACATCGACCACGGCATACCGGAGATCAAGGAACAGTCGTAGCAGTGAACTTTTCCGGGCGAATCAGCTCCGAAGAAAGGAAAGGATGGCAACCATTTTTTGCGATTCCTAAGGTGTGATCCTCATCGATCCTCATCCTGCTTTTCCACCACGACAATGCACCGTCCTAGCCCCCAGCTATTTTTCCAATTCTCAAATCTGAAAAAATCGCTGGCAGGAAAGAGATTAGCCTCAAATGAGGAGGTCATCGTCGCTACAGATGATCATTTTGCGGACCCAGAAACATCCTATTTTTCCGACGGCTTGAACAGACTAGAGCTCCGTTTGAAAAAGTGTATTGTTCTTCGAGAAGACTACAACGATTCTGGTAACATTTCAGGTTGTCCCTGTAGATGTCCATATCTAGATTTAACAAGATGAACACTTCACTACACTTCCCTTCTGAAGAAGATCACGACAAGATGATCGAAACGTCAAGTACCACAACTTTTCTACACGGCAGAGAACCCGAGAACCGAAGAGCAGCCATCAACAGCGGCCGTGAAAGCCTGAAGACTACATTAAGATAAACAAAAGCTAATCGAAAAGAATTGGTAAAGTAATTTTAAATTTACTATTACAGAGGTGGTGGTAACGTAATAAGAAAATACAAAATTACGATTCATGGTACAATTTCTTAAGGGAATCACACCTCATACCTCCTCCTACCTTCTCATATATCACATTCCTATTCTTTATCTTATATAGCGGTACGTGTATGGACAGGAATATAAGAAAACGACATTAGTATTCCCGACACTACAAAGAAACAAGAACAAAACACATTTTACTGCTGGTGTAGCTTAATACACTTTTATCCGGAGTCTTATTTCTTTTACCGGAGTCGGAGTAAAGTGAAGCGTTAAACTTTAAAATTGCATTTCCTCGCATTGCCGTGTCGTAATGAAAATTCATACAGTTAAGGGCGTGAGCGCCGTTGAAGTAAAAGAAGTCAAGGAAAAAAAAAACGAAAAACAAGAATCGCCCCCAACAATGGAGACAACGACATGTGATGCTGCTTACTGAACTCAGTTGAGCGAGTCTAATCAAATTTTCAATACCGCGGATGGAATTTTCGTATCATCTACGACGCAAACTACACCACACTTTCGATCTTGTACAAGTTGTAAAAATTGAACCAATTCAATGTTTATTCTCTGTACCGAGACGAAAACTATTGTAACAGGAGTACAATTATCCGGAGTCACAATAAAGCGCAACGGTCTGATTATGAAGGCGACGTCCCTCTTGTACTATCTAAGGTATATATAATACCCATTCTCACACGGTAGCCATTAATATTCATGCGGCATTTTCCCACCTTGGCGAGGGACCATCACCAATTCCCACCTACCACGCACCGTTCCATTCAACAATCTAAAGCGCCAATTACGTAATCTCTTGTTCTGTGTTTCAACACGACTCGGTTAGGTGTATAGTCAGTAGCAGAAGAGTTCGCCCCACCCCACCATTCCCGCTCATATATATATAACTGCGCGACCGAAAGGAACGAGAGACACGAAGTTCTACATCGTAGTAGACGATAAAATTGACGCAACTCGAAGAGCAGGCACCGACGAATGCATAGTGGAAGCTTGTGCAGTGTGACCTCTATGTGTGAGAAGGGGAACTAATTACTTGATGGTTTATTATCTACAATATTTTTTTGCTTTCTTTTGTTAAATTTCTTTAGATTATTATGAACATAGTTTGCCACTACCTCAATGTACGGAGTCCAAATCGTTGGTATTCTTAAAGTAAGAAATCTTCTATACAGTATCACCTAGCAAATCAACCTCTTTAATTGTTTGATAGACCTCCAGGGGGGTATGTGGTGTCAGCGGAACTATACCATTGGAGCACCCACACAAACAGAGTGTCAAACAAAGAGAGAGAATCTGACGATCGTAAGAGCTGTGGAGGTACAACTCGCACCGATATATATCTGGTTGCATCAAAACAAAATTGGACTTGCAACTAGCGTTCATATTGGGTAGTTCTTACCGTTGTACAGCAGTCATCACAGGTCATCGATCGCATTAGTCCATTAGTTGTTAATCTTTCTCTGTAGTTGTTCTGGCAAGGTGTTTCTTCTTGCTTCGCATTCAAAAATAACGTGTTCAGGTGTCTCCTGCATTGCACAATCTTGCCATAGATCTTCTTCTACCAATTTGAACCTATTCAAGTAGGTTTGGAAGTTTCCATGTCCTGAGAGAAATTGTGTGAGGTGAAAATTCACTCTTCTGAAGCTGCATGCTACCCAAGGTTTTATGTGTCTAATTAATGTTTTCGTCCAGCTGGCTGTCGAGTCCAGGCTCTCCCATTTCCGTTGCCACCTCTTAATAGTTGTTTTTCTTTCAATTTGTTTGTGAGCTGAGGGATTATTACTTTTAAAGATGAAGAGTCTTCTATGTTCTTTCGCCAAAAGGGAAATCGGTGGTACACCAGCTATCACTTGTGCCTGACATCGTTCTATATCCGCTTATTACTCTTAAGAAGGATATGCTTTGTAGCTTTTCCAGCCCAGATGCCCAGGCTGGTATTGCCTAAAGAATCTGGAATTGTATAACTCAATGTAGTATCTGTCTCTTTGTGCTGCTAGGTGCTCCCAGGTTTGGCAGAATCTTGAGTATAGCATTTTTCCACAATCCGTTTTACATGTGTTCCGAAAGTCAAGTTTGTATCTAATGTTACCCCAAGGTATCTCAATTCCATCTTCGGGACAATTAGTTTCTCGAGCACCTCAAATTCGATTTTTGCACTCCTTGAGAATCCCTTTAGAATAATGGCCTCGGCCTTCTGGGGGGCTAGTCCAAGGTAGTTTTTTCCCATCCACTCTATAACTTTTTCTAGTGCCTCGTTCCCTTTGAACATAAGAGAGCTAAGTCGAAGATAGATCCTCAACGTGCTGCTTCCACGTCAATTAGTTAATGCCTAAGTACGTTAAGATTTTTCCGACTAGAAAACAACACCGCAGCAGTCTTGTCCATGTTGATGTGTAGTCCAATTTCGTGCATCACTGAAATAATTTGTAAATATAGTCCGACACTAATCTCCACCCCAGCTCATACCGCACCATTCACTTCAACAAATTGTGATTCGTTGCTGAGGTAGGACTGGACCAAACAAGAGAGGTGCACAGTCAAATATCTTTGTCAAATCGACGAATATGCCAACCGAAACGAGTTTTCTATTAAGCGACGATGTAATATCTTTAATAAAGACATCAAGGGCAGTGTCAATGCCTTTCGACTTCCGAAATCCATGTTGAAAAATATGCCAAATGTCAAGCTTATCAAAGAATTTGGATAACCGTGTCGCTACAATGACAATATATTTAAATAGAGTAAAAAATCTCAATAATTTTTTTTCATTTAATGTAGTTAACTATACAGGCTAACAACTTGAACTACGAAAGCCTATTTATAGGAGAGGGCGGTGGGAGTTAAAATTAAATGTATTTATTTTACTATTGTCAACTGTTTGAAAATTTTCTAGTACTTAGAGACACGAATTCGGAAAGTAGACAACAATATCAATGGTAATTGCAGACATAATGGGTACCTACTATTCAAATATTACTATATCATATGGCGACATCTATCGGATAAACTGAAAACTTGTTTAAAAAGTTTCATGTAAGTGTTCTTTAAAAAAAACAGTTGATCTAAGTGGGTTTTCAAATCTCAGTGGCGAAACGATTTCTGAATATAGTTATGATGCAGGTTAGTCACCTTTTCATTAATTAAATTAAATTCCCAGAATTATTGTGCAATTTAGGTCCACTTCCATCGGAGAAACATCTCCGCCGATAAATATTGAAGGCAGACTGTAATAAAAGGATTATTTTTATACCTCGTATTTCTGATGGGATATATATATACATCCGAAATGACCCAATATCCCATTGTTTTTTACAACCCCCTTTATGACTGAATGCTGAATTTATACATTTCTTTTGTTTGTTTCGCTACCCATTTTACTACATTCCACCTTCTTTTCCCACCCTTCCTTTTCTTTCACTTGTTTTTATCGTTTCTCTTTTATTTCTTCTAATTATACGAATCAAATCTTTTACATCTTCATCTCGACTTGATCATTAGACGCATCCATTTAAATATATACTGCACGTCTGTGGAAGTTACTAGATCTCAAAATAGTTACCTCTCGGATGGTTATTGTCGAAGTTCAGTCTTCGGGGAACTGTCCTTTTCCACCGGCAAAACTGTCGCGAACTCTTAAAGGAGTACTCCCCATGGAGCTCCACTAGGACAGTCAGCTTGGAACGCGTCTCGTGTTTACGACAGGAACGGTACTACATTCACCAAAAGATCAGTTTGTGCATACTTATATAGCGTCCGTTGTGCTCTTTTCTCTTCCTCTGATGCATTAACCTGACACGATGTAGTCGGGGCATTCCCTAAATTTTAATGAAACGAGTTCGTCACGCAAGCACGTACTTACTTTAGTTATCCTACGTAGAAGAAGTTTTGTACTTTCGTAAAATAAAAAAAAAATAGAAAGTACTATCGTGGTCGTTTGTTCCGGTTCAATTTGATATGCACGCAGAAATTTGTGTGTATGGCAATTTATGATTGCACTCAGAGATAGAAACAAAGACAGCAATTTCATGTTTGAAAGCCAATCTTGCGCTCTTTCTCTCTCTAACGATATAACTCTACGTATGCAGCTCTGAATTTTAAAGCAAAAATCTTTAGGGGAACGAGGAAAGCTGCACGTTTAATATTACACTTACTGGTTTCCGTAAACACGACTTTATCATCGTTAAGAAGTTTACCAACCCCCAGCATTTGCGACGGTGCGGTTACCGTCGAAGGAATCAGACGTAGTACGCGCAAAAGTGGTTAGTTGGTGAAAGGCAGCATCATCGTACTACTACAACATGCTATGGTGCAGCACGTAGTGCGGTTTTGCAATATCCCAAGGCCAGAATGGAGGAACAGGGGTCCCGACGAACTATCGATCCCTCCTTGTGCTTGTGCTGGAACGCCTTGAGCTTCTTCTCCGGCATAAATTTATAATGAATCGTGTGTATTGTTCGTTCTGCACGTCGTATACAAACAAGTTTCTAAGCCAGTTAATATTCAAGTTGCTCGTTATGAAACGGGAGTCTAAGATGAGGTCCACCGTAAATAGAAGTTGTCCGATATGTTTTATAAACTTATTTTAATTTAATAAATTAGTTAGCAGTATCAGGAAACTGTCCTTCCTACAATAACAATAAAAGTTGACATTATCTCGAGAGTAGTTGACATTAATTTTGTCGAAGATAAACCGACTTGTATTGGACGATATCCAAACCGAAAATTACAGTTTCTTGGCATTGTGTTGCATGTCCTGTCCTCAGCGTAGTACATTTGGGAAATTAAATATATCCAGTTTAAATCGACCTAAATGTAACACAAATACCATTCCAGTGAAGATAATCCTAGATATATGTACCTATGAACTCACATGCATATACTGGGTGCACAAATAGTTCAATTGAAATACATATAAACCTGTTAGGCTGCCACCTTTTTCAAACTGTTTTGCTAATTTTGAAAATAATGACGAAGTGGAAGTATATTATTACTGTGATTGGAGGGCTGAGACTTCGATAGAAGCCTCGCTTGCCTTCGAAAGTCCAGCTTTCTATTTAGATTACCAACTTTCAAAAGTTTAGTAAAGCAATTATATTTCAGTTTCAGAATGGTCAACTAAGTGGAGATTAAAACTAAATCCAACAAAATGTGAAGGCATAAGGTGAACAACGTAATGTTGGACACAAAGTTGGTCTTCAGACAGCATTTTAGGAACGTTGTCTCGAAATTCTTGTAGGTGAGGGCTGTCCTGTATTCACTCCTTTGTGCCAGAAGTTCTTTAAGTATTAAAATTGGTGTTTCTCCTGCCGATTTTAACTTATGGAGCCCGTACCTGGTCCAGTGCCAACAAATCCTAAGTCAAACGTCTCGACATATTACAAAGCCGGGTGTTGCGAATCATTCTAGCGGCACTCTAGTATGTGAAAAACAACCAGATCCACAGAGACCTACAACTCCAAACACTCACGGAGTGTGCTCTGGTGCTGTGCAGAAAAACCCTAGAGAGGGCGTCATGGTCGAAGAACCCGTTAGTACAACACCTGACGGAGTTGGATCCGGACAAGCGCAGTAGCCCCGGCTGTAGATGAGCCACACAACTGAGAGGTCTCCGTCATCAATGCCTCACGTGGCTAGTACCACGCGCCCTAGAGGAACATTAATTCCACCCCTGGCACTACAGAGGCCCTATAACACTTCAGTTTCGATTACATTGTTTGTTCGGTAGATTACCAATGACAGTTCATCACACTCCCTAATTATTAAGAGCAAGCAATGAATATAGCTGGCAACATCACAGAAGCCATTATCAAACTCATGAAGAAATGGAGAATACGAGTCATAATAGGTCATGGAAGACGCCAGGTGAGGACCTCGTTTAGAATGTATGAATCAAGGAGATATACCTAGCTCTCTTCTGTTTTACATCACCCTCCCCCAATTATCACTAAGGCTAAGAATTTTTTCCGGGTACACTACTGGAAGACCCAAGAGTTCACTGGATCTTTTGGTGCAGAAGTAGAACACTAAACACTTCAACCTTCACTTCAATCAATACGATAATTATAGCTAGCATTATCGCCTTGATAATGATAGCTTTGATGTCGAAACGGGTCAGTTTTTAGTTTACATCACTAGCTGAACCATTTTGTTGAAATTTTTGAATTACTCGACGAATTGTCGATGAATCTGGAACCGTATATAGCACGCAATCTTCGAAGTGTTTCTAAGGAGCATTCACCGTTCTTAAAGTAAAAGTTGTGGCAATGACAATACGTTGTTCGACAGTAAGATGATTCATTTTCACCAACCGCAATATGTCTAGTTGACAGCTAAGAGAAAGCACGCATTGCCAATCGTCAACCTTAATTAAAGAGGATATTAATTTGAAAGCTTGATCGCCATTATCAAACACATGAAGAAATGGAGAATACGAGTCATAATAGGTCATGGAAAACACCAGATGAGGACCTCATCTATAATAACCTAGCTCTCTTCTGTTCTGCATCAGCCTCCCCCTACTATCACTGAGGCTAAAAAAATTTTCCGGGTACACTGACCTCTCAGTTCACTGGATCTTTTAGTGCAGAAGCAGAACACTAAACACTTCAACCTGCACTTCAATTAAGGCGATAATTATAGCTGGCCTTATCGCCTTGATAATCATAGCTTTGATGTCGAAACGGGTCGATTTTTAGTAAAAAGTTTTTTGGTGTTTTGTGGGTTGAAGTGTTTAGTAGTCCCATGGAGTTAATTGATGGAACTGCAATAAAATCTTACTAGACAAAAAGCATGCTAAATGTAGGTAGAGCAACTATATTACCACCTGGTGATATACAGGGTGCGGTTAAAGTATTGCACTAATATAATAACAGGCAAACGCTTAGAAACTTAAATTTGATATTGGGTACCGTTAAACTGTATATTATAGCCAAGATTTTGACATAAATTTCACTTATTTTGTGCAATTGATGTAGGCAGGACGACGCCATCTTGCTTTTTTTAAATAGGAACAACGGTTTAACTTTAGAGCATTTGAGAGCTACTTACTCCCAAAATACAAAGTTGTATATTTTTTTTATCTTGTTGTGTTTCAAACGACAAATTATTACATAGCACCAGTAGATCGATTAATTAAATCAAAACGCCTGTCACACCTATTTTGCAACTGCAGCATTTTGAAAAAATGCACCAGCCTGTACACACCACCTCCATAAAAGCCACGCCCATACAGTTGCTCGTTGAGAATGCATAGCTGTTGAACTGTTTGCCAGGATTCTCATCCGCCCCATATCCGACAGTTATGCTTGTCCAGGTAAAAATGCACCTCATCAGTAAAAATAATCTTTTGTGCGAAATCCTCATCCAGATTTAGATTTTCCAACACCCAATTGGACCTTGTGGGGGGTGAAGATGAAGGTTCACTGTCAGAATTCGTTGCACGGTGCTCTTTGAAATATTCAATCGCTGTGATCGACGGCGAATTGAAATTAGGGAATTTGGGGCAACACTTTCCTTTACTGCAGTAATATCTTCAGTAGATCGGCCGGTACGATTTCTCCTTGGTATCTTTACATCACTAACTCAACCAGTTTGTTGAAATTTTTGAATTACTCGACGAATTGTCCATGAATCTGGGACCGTATAGTGTTTCTAAGGAGCATTCACCGTTCTTAAAGTAAAAGTTGTGACAATGACAACGCGTTGTTCGACATTTTCACTAACCGGAATATGGCTAGTTGACAGCTAAGAGAAAGCACGCATTGCCAACCGACAACCTTAATTAAAAAGGATATTAATTTGAAAGCTTGATCGCAATCTTTTTAGCAAAGTCGTAGCTTATCCTGGTGTATTAAACTTGCATGAAAAATTAACGCTATATTTACTGAAAACTCCAAACAAATTGAATCCAACATCTTCGTTTTATTTCAGTCTTGTTCCAAGTTTATCGCTTCCGCTTTATAAGTTCCCTCTCTCTTTCTCGGACTTCCTTCTCCACTTCTGTAATATCGAACACCTAATGACTTCTGAAGTAAGTAACTTTATCAAAGTCGACTGTATACTAGCAGAAATAAGTCCTATATATATATATATATATATAATATAAGGCAAGCATTGCCTCTTGTTGAACGTTGAAGTAGCACCAGCAACAGCGGAAGCACTCGAGTAGTAACAAGACTATGTAGTAGAGTTTAAAAGGGGGGGAAAGACGGAGGTACGTAGCTTGGCGAGTAGAAATTTATTAAACAAGGCCGAGTCGTATATTAAAGCTGCCATCTTGGATTAAATTAAATTATAATCAAATTTCTGAAACTAATTTTCGTTGTGAACTTCACGTTTGTAATTTTGCGTGATTTATTTTCGTAGAACTCTTGTTTGTTCTGTCTTTTCTTACACTTGGCGTGTTGTGTTTCGTCGCAGACATTGTATGTTGGCGTTATATTGTTCTGACTTATTGCGAGAGTTCTCTTTTGCAAAATCATAAAATTGCTCACAATTACTTCGGATAATGTAGATAAATAATAATTTATGTTCATCATTATTGATGTGAGATTTGCAGACTTATATTCATAAAAATTTTAGTTAATTCTAACTAGGAAGTGATCTTCAAATTGAGCGTTAAATGAGCTTCAGTTTGATGCCCATTTTGTGTTAATTTTCTGGTGAGATTGTGTTAATTGGACCTTAGTTTTGATTACTTTAGTTTATCAATTATTGCTCCATCATTCCTTCAGAACTTATTGCGAAGATTCTAACCAACATATTAATTATTCAACCATCTAAGAAATAACACGTTTCTGATTAAATAATCAACTACCCTTCCGAACAAACTGGAATGTTATTGTCTCCTCCACTATACACTAACAAAAGACACCGAATCAACATCGTATAGGAGCAACGAAAATATTTATTCAAGCTCTGAGTTGACGACAAATCTCTCTCCCTCAATACATTCATACATCCTCAGCTGAAACTAGACACAACCTAACAGAAAATCAGCTAGTCGTCCTAACGTACGTGTTATATATAGCTAGAAAATCAACAGGGGAGTGCAAAAACGTTACGGCATTATAATCGTGATTTTCCTCTTAACGCTTAGTACTCATCGCGTCAATATTACGCCTAACCCTGGCTTTTAATTAAAAAACAACGCCGTTGCGAACTGACAAATTCTTCGTTCGGGTTGGAGCGCTAATGCGTAATTTTCTACGTCTGAAGGAAACGTTGAGGTATAAACGAAAATAATTGTTAAATTGTTGTGATTATGTCGTTATCCGGGGGAAACTCTAAAATTCTATTCCCTTCCAAGCTGTGCGGTTATAAAGGAAGTGGATGGTGCTGCTGCTGCTGCTGCCATCGCGAAAGCTGAAGATTAATTAGGAAACTTTAGTCTCCCTTGTTTCTTGAACCAGAGTGGCGCACTGTAGACTGTGTATTTTGTGTGTATTCCTTTCTGGTTATTGTATCGAAACGGGATGCTTCAGCTTGTCTTGCGATCCGATAATAATAATGTATAGAGGTTGTACTAAGTTGAGTTGCCCACTATTGCAAACTTCGTTATTATTGGAACTACATAATATACGATCGAAACAAAATAACAGCTTTTGTTCTCTTTTTTTTCATCAGCAATACCAACTATAAACAAATCATAAAGCTTAGGATCTATTATAGATACCCAGTAGTGATAGATCAAGCACATATTGACAAAAAATGGTCGCTTAGCCGCTTAGGATCAGGTGATCGCTATTAGATAATACAAAAAAACAAAAACACCACCAAGAATGGTACAGACAAGCCCGAAACAATACATCATATAATATTTTGATGTACGATGCTGGCAGTAAATCAATAGATTGAAAGGTATGACAACATAGTTCACTGGCCCTTATTCCTGTTGTGGACTGCAAAAAAGCCATCTAAAATAAGCAATTAACTAATGGGAGGACAACAGAAAGGCCTACCACTGGCCACTTTATCAATTCGCTTACCTTAGGCTACAACTTTAAGCCGGGTCACATCTATTAATAAGACAAATGTCAAGAATGTTTTTAATAAGTTGGAGGCTGTTTCGAAAAAATACAACTTAAGACCACCACAAATCTGGAACATGGATGAAATCGGCGTGGCCACAATCCAGAGACCTAGAAAGATTGTGACAACAAAAGGAGTCAGGAGCATTAACATCTGGGGAGCGTGGTAATGCAACAGGAAATTCAATTCCGTGCATGTTTATTTTCCCAAAAAAATTTTACAAGGAACATTTTGTACGAGATGGTCCCATAGATTGTATCGGCAATGCAAACCCTTTAGGGTGGATGACTGCAACCGATTTTCGAATTTTTATGCAACATTTAATCTCCAGCACTTTTCCTTCTTGACAATCACCAGTCTCACCTTGCCATTGAGCTGATATCTTTAGCGAAAGAAAATAATGTTATCATGTTGTCATTTCCACCCCACCGCTTTTAGCCTCTAGATGTCGGTGTATATGGGATATTCAAGACCCATTTAGCTACATATCAACATGCATGGATGCGTAATAATCCTGGAAAAGTGATGACGATCCACGACTTACCATCAATGGTGAAGGAAGCACTCCTTTTGGCAACAACCCCAAATAATATCATGAAAGGTTTCTCAAGGACTTTGTGACAGATCGTTCAATGCCTTAAACTTCCGAAAGTGCCATAAATGCGGATGAGCCATCGCTAGACGCCACGAGATTACGAGACCAATACAAGAGACATAAGTTGAAGTGGCTGTACCCTTGTCTAGGCCAGGATCCAGTTCTGAATTCTCACCTGAAAGCCTAAAGTCATTTCCAAAATCACCGAAAAGAAAACAAACGACTAGAGGGCGTAAACGCCGTATGCCTGCAATATTAACAGACACTGCCGAAATTAATGCATTGAAGGATGAACAAAAAAAGGCAACAGTTGGAAACAAAGAAAAACCAAACATGTGTCTATTCAATGATGAAAGCGACAGTGACAAAAATGATGAAGAAGACGAGGAGGAAACATTCTGCCTCATGTGTTGTGAATCCTATTCAAGTAGTTTGCCTGGAGAGCAATGGGTGCACTGTCTGCGATGTAAATTATGGACCCATGTTAACTGTGTTAGAAATAAAAAAAATGTTCCTATGCAGAAATTGCGACTCGGACATGTACTTTTTTTGTTTCCATGCTTAAGAAATCATATCAAATAAGTACTTCCAAAGTAGCTTGAATGTCTGATCTATCGTTTAATTAATATTGATGTCCAAAATTGGGCGAGAATTCAAAAACAAAAATTGAAAGATAGAAATGTTACTTTCATCCCCGGTCTCCCCTACGTATTTCTACTGTATTGGTCTTGCCGTCGCGTTTGTGTTTAGTCTGTAATGGGTGATGAAATAGCGGGACCATCTAGGCCTAAAAGAAGGTTTACAGACTATGAAACGAAAAAAATCTCTAACGTTAACTGACCTAGAAAAAAGTACTTTATATGTCTCAAGGTGAAGAAGAACCGTTTGTAGAGAGTGAAAGTGAGTACGAGCCGGATGATATTAATTCAGGTGAAGAAGAGGAAGATGTTGATAACGTTGTGGGCTGATGATCGGAACTTCAAAGATATTCTGTTTCTGGGCAATCCTGGTCCCGAAATAAATTTAGAATCTGATGAACCTATGGACTTTTTTCATTTGTTTCTTACAGGTGACTTTCTTGAAAGTATTGTCACAGAATCTAATAACTATGCTGAAGAATAAACTGTTCTTAAGCAAAAAAAAACAAAAGAGCAATCAAGAATAAAGTTTTCTTGGGACTGTGGCTTCATATGAGCAAAAATTGCCATTCATTTCATATGAATGATGCTTCACCTTTATAACACCTATTCTACTAAAACAAAGCTTAGTTATTATGACTTTCGACACTGTATTGTTAAAAATTTTCTGTCACAAGCGGAAAGCAAACCCCCTGAAAATTCGAAACAGAAATCTAAAGACCACCCTAAACATATGCCTGAAAGATATCATTTGGCTGATAAAGGACAGCAGATGAGAAAGCGGTGCAGAGTGTGCTATGAAAATAAAATCCGCAGGAATACCCCTTTCTTTTGTCCTGATTGCCCAGATTTCTTCTTTTATTATTTAGAATGTTTTTATTAATTTATCCTTTTTAAGAATTGTTATTTGAGTTTTGTTTGTTTATTTATTCAATAGATTGATAACAATGTATTTCAATAATAAATCAAAGTTTGAGCGTGCATTTTGTGTCTATTTCTCATTGCAGAGGTAATCTCAGGGCTTGACTCAAGTGTTGAGTCATCGACCTCTTATTGAGGAAACACGTATAATAAAATTAACAAAAATAATATTAATTATCAACATAACATTCAGGAATACCTTTTTCTAACTTACTAAATGATCTTTCTCCTTCACATGTAAGGGGAATACATAAATAAATTCTGAGAATTGTGTAAATATTAAGAACACATCAGATACATTTTTGTTTACTATTAGCTGTAAATAATGATAGAAATTTTTAGCCAAAGATGTTACAAATGTCTTCATATGCTTCCGTACGTCTCATCTATTAATTTATCGATTAATACATTAAAAATCTCGATACGAAATCTTTCACTACCAATCAATGTAATTTCATTCTTTCCATCCGGGTATTTTTTTGCTCCCATAACGATATTTCTTATTATTGTAATTTGTATCAATTTCAGGAGAAGTATTTTTGCCCGTTGTTCTATATTATCGAAATTAACTCGATATCTCTGAATAAATTCTGTCAAAGATATTTACTGGTTGTCTCAAATCTTGCTAATACTTCTCCCCAAAAGATTGCCATACAGACAGTCATTTTGCGAAGACATATTTATATTTGAAGATCCCCCCTCTAGTGTGCTGAAACAGCAATAATGTACAAATAATTTTTAGCACGACTGTATACCTCCAGAAAACTGCATTCACTCGATTATCTGCTAGCTATTTAAAAAGTTTGGATGACGTACGAGGAATTCGCTGCAAACTTCGCGAATAAAAATCAAATCCAATAGTTGTATATCTCCAAAAACTTTATACACTTAAATGGAATGAATATACTCGTCATCGTGGAGCAATTTGCGGTGAAGACTTTCTGATTTCGTAAGACCAGGGAAAAAAAAAGAAACTTAACTGAAACTTCGCTGAAGATCTAAGGGAAGCTGCAGCTGCATTCGAGGCGAATTTAAATTACAACGTTCATCCCGACAAATCCGTAAGACTTGAATAAGAACTCGACTTCTATGATAATCATATTTAGTACATATATATATATGAGTTTTTCATTGAGGCAACGTACTCCATTTCATCTCGATATCCATCACAGAAATATTTTTTGCGACATTCAATTCCGTCCATAATTTATTCACTACCGCTAAGGCCCCCAGCTTGGAAGAATATTTTAGAGGCCACGGGTCGAGTCGGTCTAGAGCACGTCGCTGTTCATTACTCGTCCTTTCTCTCCCATCCCCCCTGGAACCTTTCCTCTTCCCCCTTCCGTCACCGTTCGACCGGTACAACAGAGGGGGAGAGACCATGACGACAAAAAGGAGACGGAAGTCGAACGGCTGTAGTACGAAATTCTCTTGTCCGCGTGCTAGGCGAAGAAGGAACGGCGAAACGGTTGATGGGGTGGATAAGAGGGGAAGGAAAGCAAGAGGTTCGAAGACAGATTGTCCGAAACCGCTTCGCCTTACCACAGCACGCGAGGCCTTCCCTCACTTTTCCTAGCTAGGTTCACAGTTATGCAAATTTATTGAACCGAAAGACTGTACTAGTAGGTCCTTTTGTTCTTGCTAGGGGAGTGACGTTTTATAAAATGTGTTTGAGATGTTTGTATGACAAAACTGGACTTATTTGTATAATAATACTACAGAATTTTAAACAGAAATTTTATTAATTTGACATAAAATATATTTCACTTATACCAATTCCAACCCTCATCTGAAAACTAAAGTGAAGCCAGACAATAACATACCTTTACATGTGACATTTTCAACTTACGACACATAGAAAGCGCACGAGGATAGATCAAAGGCGTACATAGATTTAAACATGCTCTTGAATTCCTTGTAAACGTACAAACATAACTTCAGTCGTAATAGTTGCCTGCTGTTTGAATATGAGGCACTTTAGTTGGTTGGAACCATTTCATATGTCACAAGTACACGAGAGAAAAGACAATTGTGTAGTTGACTGCTTGTCATCTTATTTTTATAATTGCAAGTTGTATGTTAAAAGGCTAGAGCTTTGAAACGTAGCTTTATATAACGACTATATAACACGTCATATGTAGAACTCTTGGACTGTTATTGAATGTAATATGTATTCGTTTGCGTACGTTACATATATAAGATATCTTGTAAGACATAATGTAGATCTTTCGATGTGAGTTTAAACGGTAGAGGGTGACTAAAAAATTGTGTGTCACTATCTTGATAATAGCAATAATAATAGTTGTTTATTGGCGACAATACATACATTTCATTACAACCTATAAATATGTATAAACATCTAAAACACTCATTGGATATCTTAATACAAAAGCTAAGCCGAGACAGTACTAATGATTGTCGCAATAGCCTTCTAAGATCACGATTCAAATACTCTTTGCTATCATATAAAATTTTTAGTTTGAAGAAGGCGGAGCTGACAAGGTGCGAGGTTTTTAAAAAGAAGTTGTGCAACAAGGGTAAGCCCCTGAAACCGCGTATTTGCGCGGAAATGGGAAGAACATCAGCGTTGACATGGATCAGTGGTGTAGCCCCTCCCCCCCTGAAATTGTACTGTATCGATAATGCGAATTTTATTCAAAAATATTTAAATAAACTATTTTTGGTAGAAACGATAAATCTAAATAGATCTGAGGAATCTATCTATTTTGCACAGTGCACACTCACACAGAGTTGTCAGATTGGGCGACTTCTGACACAAAATTGCGACAGGTAAAATATCCGAAATTAATAAAACCCGCGTTTTTTAGTTTAAAAGTGTCGCGTTATTATGTGATTTTGGGCGACTTGGAAGTCGTATATTTGCGATTAGCGGGTAAAAAATCTGGCAACACTGCACTCACATTACATCTGACAGGCGCAATGGCAAGCAGGCCCAGCCGTGCAGACTAGATTCGGCGAACTATATATTCGGTTATAGGGCTTTGTTACTGTTAGAGCATTATTTGTTGTATTGAAAATAAATGTGAATGTTTGTTGCGAGTGATACAATTTATTTTCCAAAAGAAATAACCAAATGGCTGCTGGCACTAGTAGTGGTAGAAAACGGGAAGGATTGGGCGCACAACAGCCCACATTACTATCATTCCTTAACCTAAAAAATAAGGTAGGAAGCACATTAATTATTTTTGTATTATGTGCGAACTTTATAAATGAAATGCAAACAAGTTTTTTTGTACAACTGTAAATTGGAATTAAAAAATATCGTCTAAAATAATAAATAAGTAAATTCACACGTCCTATAGTACATCTTGACATGATTTAAAAATAGCTAATTCTCTATTTTATGTCGAGAAGTGAATATCTAACATGTTACCGGCCAAATCCACGTTAGTATTTGAGAAAACATATGACTATTTTTCACGGTAAAAAAAAGAAAGGATATAGGCATCAATAGTGACGCAAAAATTTCAATGTCAAAAAAACATGTTTGAACCCGTTATATGTAAAATAGGAGCAATACATTATTTTGTTTTAAACTTAATTTATTAATCATTGTAGAAAAAGAAAACCGTAGACGAAGAAGTCGATTTAACAGATGAAATTGAAGTAGAACTATCTTGCGCAACTCCGCCAGAATTGTTGAATTTTGAAAATGTCACTAATGAAAATCTAGCTACCAAGTACGATATTGGGTCTCTATGTCAAACACAGCCACCTCACAGGTCTCGAGTTGTATGATATTTTTAAAAATATTTTGACTCCCTCTAGTTCGCATAATTTTGAACCGCAAATAATTGGAAATAAGAGGAGAACGTTTCAAATTAGTTGGCTCCAAAGGTTGAACTGGTTGGCATATTCTGAAGTTTGCAAGGGTAGTCTGTGTAAAGTATGTATTTTGTTTTTGTGTAAGTCTGGTGTAGGCAAAGGTTCACATGAGCAGCCTAAAACTCTCGTAAGCATCTCTTTCAAAAATTGGAAGAGTGCTTTTGAAAAACATTCTAAAAATATATACCATAAAGAAGCTTGCATAATTGCTGAAAATTTTATGCGTGTGACCGAAGGTCAACAAAAAGATGTTCACCTTTTATTGCAGAAGCGGAGTAACGAAGAGATGCAAAAGAATAGAAAAGTATTGACAACAATCATTGAGACAATTGTTTTCTGCGGAAGATAAGAACTGGCACTAAGAGGACATAGAGATTCTGGAAAGCTTTCGCTAACTGAGCCAAAGTATAATGATGGAAATCTAAGAGCATTACTACGGTATCGAATTCGAGGTGGAGATGTAAACTTACAAGACCACATCATTAATGCAAATGCAAATGCAACCTATATTAGCTCTGATATACAAAATGAGCTCATATCTATAATTGCCTCACATGTGCAAGGTCTAATAGTGAAGAAGATTGAAAAATCAAAATTCTATTCTGTATTGGCGGATGAAACTACTGACATCAGTAGAATTAAACAATTTTCTCTGTGCATTCGTTATGTAGATGAGGATGAGGATGGTATGAAATTAAGAGAAGATTACTTGACCTTTGTTCCAGTTCACGACCTCACCGGAGCTGCATTGGCAGACACTTTAAAAGAAACTTTGGTATCTCTTGGTTTAAATCTTAATAATTTGCGAGGGCAAGGTTACGATGGGGCATCAGCAATGGGAGGCTCATTTAGGGGAGTGCAATCCATTATAAGAAAGGAATATCCAAGAGCTATCTACACACACTGCGCATCTCATTGCCTAAATTTATGTTTAAGTGATGCTTCCAAAGTGACTTCTATCCGAAATGCATTTGGAACTATTAGTGAGTTTTGCACGCTTTTCAGAAGATCAGCTAAACGGTCAAACATCCTCAAAAACAGATTAAAAGTATTAAAAGAAGAATCAAACAAAAATGTTTCAACGTTAATAAAATATTGCGAGACTAGGTGGGTAGAAAGACACGAATCTGTATCTCTGTTTGCAGACGCATTTTCCTGCATTGTATTAGCCTTAGAAGATATACAGGCGCAAGATAACGATGACCAAGGAAACGCACAAGCATTGCATCTAGCTATCTGTAGGTTTTCGTTTATAATATCTTTAAAAATTTCCGAAAGGATGTTAGGATTAACTTTTAAATTATCTCAATATTTGCAAAGCACATTTATTGATTTGTGTACTGCTCTGGATTCTATTAAGGAAGTACTGACTGTCGTGGAAAATATTAGAGCTAATGCTGAAAGTGACTTTAAGAAAATTTTTGTTAATCAGTTTGGAAATGAGTTCGGCGTAGAACCAAAAATACCGCGACAAGTCGGCAGTCAAAGACACAGAGATAATTATCCTGGAGCTACCCCTGAAGAATACTTCAGAACAAGTATATTTGTTCCTTTTGTTGATGATCTCAGAGTATCATTAATTGAAAGATTTGTCACTCACCAAACCACATTGGCATCTTTATAAACTATAATGCCTCGGAACAACACACAGAATTTGCGTCCCACCATATATACCCTTCTACACCTATTGACAATTTTACCTGTTTCAACAGTATCAGTCGAGAGAACATTCTCAACAATGAAACGACTTAAAACATACCTTCGAAATAAAACCACTGAGGATCGTGTAACCGGTTTAGCGTTATTGTCGACTCATCGAAATTTAAAAATTGATTATGATGTTATCTTGAGCATGTTTGCTACAAAAAGTAGGAGGCGACTAAACTCTTTAGTATAATCAGGTTATTTCAAGTCTTAGAATATTTGGTGTTTTGTTTTGTTCTTTAAATAAAAGTGAGTAGTTAATTATTAACTATTTATTATCAACTGTGACAACTGTCAGAATTTGGATGATTTAAAAATGTTTGCCCCCCCCCCCTCCCCAAACCAAAATTCTGGCTACGCCACTGACATGGATTTCAATATTAGAGAAGATTTTGGATCTGGCATGAGCCCTACCAAATACCAACACTGAAGACCTCCTCTTATTTATGACTACAGAATGAGGCGAATACTCCTAAATGTCTGTAACTCTGTATTTATATTTCGGAGACAAATGAGTAGTACAACTGTGTATCGTCGGCATACATGTGGTAGGAGCAGTGATTGGGGCATCTAACTAAGTTTGCCGTGTAAAAGCAATACAGCAAAGGCCACAATACGCCACCTTGAGGTACGCCTGAAACTGCAATTGTATAAGAGGAAATATGAGCACTGAGATGTACCTCCTGGCTCTGATTCAAAATCTGCAATCGAAAAAAGTCTGATTGAACCGGATGAAATTGAGAATTAACAGCAGGAAGCTGTGATTTATGTTATCCAACGCGTTTCTATAGTCTAGTAGGACCAACACTGTTATCTTATCATTGTCGGTTACGTGCTCTATACTGAAGGTGTAACCATATCCTGGTCGAAAATCCGATTGATTAACTGGTAGAACGTCATTAGACTCTAAGAATGCCCGAAGCTGCCTAACGACAACCTTCTCAAGAACTTCAGATAATCTTGACAAAATTGAAATAAGAGGTAATTCGTTAAAAGTCGCATACGGATCGGAATGGTGGGGAGGAGAAGAGAGGGAGAGGGAACGGGTCAGCAACTAACCCCAGCTAATATTTTTAGTTATAATTTTTGTAATCATTACATGGTTTTAGTAATGCAATTGATTCATTTTCACTGAAGAAAGAGAAATATTTTGTTGAAGGTGCATCTCATTTCGCAGCCTACTTTATTCAGAATGGTTAGTAACTGCTATGCAAATCGCTTTCCAGCCAACAAAACTTGGAGGGCGAAAAGTATTTTTAAAACAGCTTGGAAAAGAACTTTGTAAAATGAATATGGAAAGACGATTACAAAAATTCTACACTAGTGCTTTGCAAACTTCTGGGTACAATATTGCAATATAGCAGGAGCTGTGTCAAGGAAAAATGTCGTGACGGAACCTAAATATATTGCAACTCGTATGATCATTCAAAATTTACCTAGGAAAGGAAGATGTTTTCTCTGCTCCAGATCAACAGATAGAAAATATATTAACACTTGCAGTTAACGTGAAAAATATGTTTGCCCTAGACACATCAGCAGTGAAGAGCGAATTGTTAGAATAAAATGCACAAACTGTGAACTTTAAATTCCAATATATCAAATATAAATAATAAGGTGGTTGTGTTTTTTAAATTTGTTACCAAGAAATATAGCCGTTTATCAAATAAAATACTGGCGTTAGTTTAATAACCACAGGTCTACGTTTGGGGTCGGGTGCTGACCCATGTTCCATATTTTCCGGGTACATAAATAGGTTCCACCTGCGACTGTTAAGAGAAGAAGGACGATTATTTTTAGCCAACTTAGGCTTTCCAGCAGTCCAGGTCTTCTAGAAGGCAAGTATTGATAATGTACGTGATTGTGGGCAGAATAAAGGGGCAACCATCAGACCTTAGTGATAGAGACTTGATCGAAGACAGTACATGGTGGTACTGTCTTCGATCAAGTCTCTATCATCCTCCTTGGCTTTCATCAATGTAAAAGGAAATTAAGCATTGCCAGATACTTCGCTTATGTAATATCTCATTAGATTTGAGTTGACTGGTAATTGAGACATGGCAGCAAAAAACAGTGACAGTGACAGAAAGAGTTTTTCCGGAAAAATTTGTCACATGTTTTTATTTTTTTAAGTCTGGTGTAGTTGTAATGTATGTATAATTGTGGCCTCTCTAATGGCTTTGTGACAGCGTCATAAAGCCTTTAATAATGCAGCGCTGTTAATCATTTTGCTCCCAACAGCGAATGGCAAGTCGATCCGGATATTCAACTCTGTTTTCTGAATGACATCAAAACGGTGCTTGCCTAAACGTTTTTAGTTGTATTACAGTCATTGCTTGTGCCAAAATTCGGCTCGAAAACATCTACCAGAAGTCTTATTTCATTTGGAAACCAATCTAGACTGTTTTTTACCTGTCAGAGATCGCAAATCAAATTTCTTTCCGAATTATCCCTCCACCCCTCCCTCACCAATCACAAGGAACTCTTTTTTACTGTAAAATTTATATGATCAATCCAATCATTTCATCGATTGAGAATGATTTCATTCTGTACACAATTTTGTCTTGGAGCCTTTCAAGAATAGGCTTTATGTTTGAATATGTGGTCACCGTCACCATTGGGGTCCTAAAAATGAATAAACCTACGGATTTTTTAAAATCTTTTTTACAGACATGATTCATACGGCTTCATTTGTTCAGCTTTGTATTCAAATAAGGGTTCGCCAAAATATTGATTGTGGATGGTTCAAATTCCTTGAAAATAGGTTCATAAACAAATTTATGAAATGAGTTGGGCAATGGTGATTCATCTTCTGAATCGCAATCAATCTTGGCAGTACATTTTGAGGCTCAATATCAGGATTTATATAATCTTTTTGTCTAGAAGAGCGTTTTGTGTCGATTGTTTAATACTGGAAGAACGGTTATACAGGGTGACTGGTAATGGTTTACAGCGTGTTAGCAGAGAGCAATAGATACAGCCCAATTTGCCCTGTCTAAAAGTCATCCGCTTTCGAGATATTGTGATTTTTTTGTTTTTTTTTCCATTATTCCATTCCATTATTTTCGTAAATTTTAAGTTTGAGTGAAAGTAAGTAGTCAACTTCGAAAAAAACAAACAAAAACACAATATCTCGAAAACGGATGACTTTTGGATAAGGCAAATTGGGCTGTATAAAAACCGGCATTGAGGTTGTGATGCGAATAATGGATTTGTCGACTAAAAATTTGTTTATCAAACAAGTCGTGTACACAACTTTTAAAATAATTCCCATAAAAAGTTAACGAGACGAGAGTTGCTGACTACAAGACACAAATATTTTTATCCTCACTCTCATCAAAATGTACGACTTCAACTTATCTAATTCTAGTTACTTCTGCTCTTTACGGGGATTCACGTCTTTTTCGTTGAACGCCACATTACATCTGTCAAGATAAAAGCATCAAGATGAAACGAAATAATGAGAGTACTAATTATTACCCCGGTAATTTAGGCGATAATTACACGCATTTAGAGACGGCTTTAATAATATCCTCGTCGTCCGCCATCTTACATAACAATATATCTTGTCCATGTCCAGGTAGTATGCCGGCAATTTTTTAAACCTTAAATTATAATGCCCACGAAGCATGCGGTTCGCTCCGACCCTGAGATATCGGAATGAGATGGTATAACACTTTATGCTTGTGTGAATGTGAACTAGTTTTCATCTACATACTTTCCAGTTTAAGTTTAATTAACATATAATAAGACCGAAATAAAGATACGTTAGGCAATTCCACGTGACTATCTTCACCTACACGTCCTAGACAACGACTATTAAATCGAAATTTGATCGATCCTCCTTCGATCGGGCGACGCTCTATTACCGGATTAAACGCACGGCTGCTTCCGGTAACGCTACGATAAGACCTAACAGTCGCTAGAGTAGAACGACATCTATCGGGCGATACTAGCGCACATTAAATAGTACAGTTCCTCTTCGATCTTCGATTTGTTTTTATATCCGACGAGTTTCGACGGTGTTTCTTTATTGCCGTCGAATTCGTTTGTTTTTGCGCCCTCTCCTCTTTCGTCCCTCTCTTCTTCGGCTCTCTCTCGTAAGATCTGAAGAGTAGATGAGGTTTCTGGAATCCGACGGCGTTGTACGACACGTTGTACGCTACTGAGTGAAGGAAAAGATGTAAGCAGTATGTAGTTGAATGTTTCACTGCGATTTTTCCGGATGGGGATTGTATCGTTCGTACTTTTTGTTGTTTTGTTAATTGATCGTAGTTGAAAAGAGGATTTGTTCGAGTGTATCAAAAGAGACGCAGTCGCTTTAGAAGATGAAGTCTTTGTTAAGGGTTGTTCTTTAAAAAGAGTAAAAATTTTATTGCAAATGTGTAAGGTTGTTGGTGCTTCTAAGTGTATTAATTTATTTGTTTTCTTCGATTTAATCTTTTATCTAGAAGAACTTAAGCTTTAGCCAAACAAAAACTATTTAGGAAAAATAATAGAAGACCTGATCACCATTATCACCAAAGTCTTCGGAAAACTATTGGAGAACTGTATCGAAAATTCGGTTCAGGTCATAACCTAAAACAATCTTGAAAGAATCTTTCATCACGGAAGGTATTCGACCAAACTTTGTGAGGCAAAGTTTGTGAAGCCAGCAATGGCAGAGATTATAGACAAATGGAGTTCCTCGAATTATGGAACTCTTCCCAAATCGTGTTAATCAAAATTTAATTAATAAAAACATTTTGTTTTGACATGCTGGTACACCTTCCTATTATGAAGGGATAGGGCTTCGTTACTGAACTAATGCTCCTCACCGATGGATTCAAATTTATTAGAGAGTGGGGTGGAGTGGACTAATTTGGAATTTTCTATAAATATTGTTGGCTCTTTGGAGATGTCCAAAAGGAGAAGCAGTTGTAAAAGTATTTCTAGTTAAGTTTTATTCAAGGTAGTTCAAAGGTATTTCGAAGATAGGAGGGAGAACAATGGAGATGGAATAGGGAAAAAGGGAATTGGAATAAGGAGGAAAACTAATAGTAAAGACTAGTGAAAATAAAGATGATGACCCGGACAAGAAAAAGGACACAATAAAGGAAAATAAAAAAAATATGCAAATAGGAACATGGAATGTAAGGGGAACGTATGAAGAAGGAAACAGGTTGTAAATGAAATTCAAAAATTTAAATTTGACATAGTAGCCTTACAAGAAACGAAACAAAAAGGAGAAATTATAATGGAAGTCGAAGGCTGTGTGTTTCTTAATAGAGGGGGAGGGGGGGAGGACCGAATGTTTGGCACTGGATTTATAGTAAACAAGAGGCTGAGACCATTAGTAGTGAGTTTCAAAGCTGTATCCGACAGAATATGTGTGCTAAGAATACGGAGGGAGAGGGGAAGGGTGGAGAAGGGGTACCAAAAAATTTTGACGTTAGAAACCACAGAGGAATGACGAGGAAGGTCAAAAGATCAATTAGACTACGTAGCCGAGAAAAGCAACCAAATATGAAGAGGTTATTATGAGAGATGGGAAGTAGTTTGGAAAAGGGAGACATTGAAGAAGAATGGATAGAGTTTAAAACGATAATCGAGAGGTATGCTAAAACAGGTATCAAAGAGGAAAGAGAAGAAAACAAAAAATGGTTTGACGAAGAGTGTAAGAATGAATTAGAAGCTAGGAGGAAACTAAGACTGAAGATGCTAAAAGGAGAAACGGAAAATGCCAAAACTGAGTATGAAAAACAAAGGAAGAAAACAAAAAATCTATTAAGAGACAAGAAAAGAAAATATAATGAAGAAAAGCTCGGAGAAATAGAAGACAATTATAGAAATAACCAAATCAGATACTTGTTCCAAGGATACCAAGCCAAAACAGTTTTTTAGAAGGACAAAGATGGAGAAATTATAGCAGGAGAGGAGGAGAGTGTCGATAGATGGAATCCTTCTGCGACCTACTTAATGACGAGTAGGAAGTAGAAAATGACGTAGACAAGATCAACGTGCAAGTGAGTCAATGCGAAAATGAAGAAGAACCCCTATCAAGTAAAGAGCAGATCTCAGAACTGGTGGAATTGATGGATTAACGGCAGAATTATTTAAATACGAAGGACAAGCTTTAGTGGAACGTACTCATAAATTAATTGTAATATGGAAAAAGGAAAAAATACCATCAGAATGGAAGCAAGCATTCAGCAGTGAGAGGCATCTCACTTTTAAACGTAGCCTACGAAATATTGGCAACACACGTAAAAAATAAACTAACAAAAGAGGTTGAAAGCATGGTCGGAGAGTACCAATGTGGATTTAGGCAAGGTAGGAGAACTGAAAGTAAATAGAAAATTGATAAATATGATAAAACTCACATTACATGAAACACAGAGTGTAGTGCGAATAAATAGCAAAATCTCAAGAAAACTTGACATCAAGGAAGGACTAAGGCAAAGGAATCCACTGTCGCCGGTGCTTTTTAATACAGTACTGGAAAAAATGATAAGAGACGCAAATATTAATAGAACTGGAATTGTTCATCATAAACGGCACGTTCGGAGATGATGTTGTAATCTTATGAAGAAGTCGAGAAGAACTAGTAAGTGTAACTAGAAGGTTAGAAAAAAAAGCAATCACAATGCGCCTCTACTACCAAAAACCAAGTATATGGAATGGACCGATAAGGACTTTCAAGTAGGAAAATATTTAAAAATACACACGGAAAGAGTAAAAGTGTACAAATTTGAAGAAGTGGATGAATTTGTGTATCTTGGGACTACCTTCTCAGGAAAACCTAACATGGATAGAGAAATAGAATCTAAAATGATGAAGGGGAACCGCCAAAATAAAATTGTATAAGACCATAATTAGACCAATTGTAGTATATGCGAGTGAGACATGGACGTTAAATAAAACAGTACAAACACGGTTGGAGATTTGGGAACGAAAGGTACTTAGAAAAATATTCGGAGGAAAGAAAATGGGAGATAGATGGATGAGAAGAACTAACAAGGTACTGGAAGAACTTTATCAAGAAACAAACATAATAGGGTTAGTAAGAACGCAAAGACTTGAGGTGGATGGGCCACGTGGAAAGGATGATGGAAACGAGAGTGCCCAGATGTTTGATGTCAAGCTCAATAGGTTGAAAGAGAAGAAAACGTCGACCAAAAACAAGATAGATAACAGAAGTGGAGAAAGATCTAAAGCAGTTATGAATTACTGGATGGAGAGAAAAAGCCAAGAGTAGGGAGTTATGGAAAAAGATGATGAACCAAGCCATGGTCCAGCTAGGCTCGCAGTTGTAATTTATATATAAGTACAAAGTAATGGAATACTCCAAGGAACATGTCGATCAAATCAGATTTGTAACACTGTTTACATACTTGCTCTAAATGTTTCTTACAACAATACTTTCCACACTTACAGCACAAATTAGCACACTTATTGTCAGTTTTCTTACACATATAGCATCTGCCCCTCTTCTTTGATTGAGTCGATGTTGAAGCTTCTTCTTGGACAACCTTTGTAGCAGATTTGATATTTTCCACAATGTCCCTTGCGGCTTTTGTTCTAGGAAAACACCTTCGTCTTTCAATGTGCGGTTTTACTAATGCCATACCCAAATTTTCTAAGAAGTATCGTCGTTTACGAAAATCTTTTGAACCCCAACTGTTAGTTACTTTTGAAAATAAAACGTAGGCATTGTAAGAACTAATGTCAATTATATTATAAAAGACGATAAGTGGCCAACGGTTTGTTTTCCTTTTTGTTGTATAACACATCACCGCTTTGTCCATGGTATCGACTGCCCCTTTTGTTTTATTGTAATGTAGTATAATTTCAGGCTTTTTACTTCTTTAGTTTGATACTGTTTTTTTCTGAATGCAATGTACTTAGCAACACAACACATTTGTTTGATTTTTCTGGAAGGTATGACACCAAACAAGTATCGGAAGTAAATGCAAACTTCGAAGTCATTTTTGGTACATTTTTGTTTGCAGTAGTTCTGGTGGAATACAAGCCTTGTTTCTTTTCATTGTACCAATCATTGTACCAATCATTGTGATATTTCGTTTGAGAAGATGCTGTCCGAGTTCATACGAGGTAAAAAAATTATCGCACGTAATATTGTGACCTTTCAATCCGTAAGATAGGTCCGAAACAACCCGCATGCCCTGATTTTGTTCTCTGGCTCCCCCAGGAGGTTTCCCAAGGTAAGGTTGGATGTTCCATAAGTACGCTGTGTTATTATCGCACAATACCCAAAATTTTATTCCATATCGAGCAGGCTTACTGGGCATGTATTGCCTAAATGGGCATTTGCCTCTGAATCCGACCAGTTGTTCATCAACGGTTATATTTGAATCTGGATTGAACAATTTTGGTAAAATCTCTACCCATTTTTCCCAAAGCTCTCTAATGGCCGCAAATTTATCCCGAGCTCTTCTTTCAGTTCATGTTTGTTTATCGTCAAACATACTCCTACCTTTTTCAGCATCCCATAAGCTTTCTGTCGATTCATTGCAAGATTTGAAAACACCAGCTAAAATTAATAAACCAATATAGGAATATAAATCATGCGCATCCAAATCTTTCCAATTTTTATCGTATACTCGACGACCTTCTATGTTTGAATTTTCTAAAATTAGTTTTTCAATTGATGGCGGAAAGAAAAGCACAAAAGCAGATAGCTCATCTCTTACTTTCGAAGTGGTGTACTTAGTAAGTCCAGGTGTCATTGTAAGAACGTTGTGTGCAGCAAATCTCCCTTGCTGTGTAGGAGGTTCAGAAGACCATTCAATTTGCTTGTCTTTCGATAACATAGTTTCCAATGCCACATTTGAAATTTCTGGTTCTTCCTCTTCCGACTCACCTTCCGAACAAACACAAATATGATCTTCAATTTCAGAGCACTCCTCTTCGTCAGATGGAACCCAACCATCAGAGGAATCTTGTAAATCAAATGTATCATCGTCTGAATTATAAAGTGCTTCTTCTAGTTGCTTTTGTGTCAAGGGAGGCACAAGTTTTGATTGTTTGGAAGTCATAATAAAAAATAAGTAACTCCGCACAAGATGTACACAACACTAAGGTTCAACACTGACTAAACGATATACAAGCACTGTGAGATAAAAATAGTGGAGAGATTTACATGCAGGTCGAAACCTGTCGGTATTATTCACACCGCGGTGTACGGAATTATGCGAATTTCAACTTGTTTCGTCTGCTGAAGAGGACAGGACAAAAGTGACCCAAACAACCTATGTGTGTAAACTTTAACTACTAAAAAACTAAAGCAAATATTTTTTCGCTAATTAGAAAATTTTGAAGCTGTATTAATTACAAATAAAGTCCTAAAAGCTCAAATATCTAAAACAACAAATAAAAGTTTGGGAGATGAATAAAGCAGCAACTGGGTCGAAAAGGACCCGAACGACGCAGCAGGGTTAAATCACGTCATACTTTTTTTTTCATTTTCATCTGCAAACAAAAAGATTTTTTGTTTGCAAAAAGTATCAGTGGTATTGTTATTAAATCTCTTCTAAAATACTTGAAATACTTAGCACAAGTTTCATCTACTATTTTGTGATTCAATCTTAATGTCCTATATGTTTTATTCAGTTTTTATTGCCTCCAGAAAACTTTAAATAAAGACCGATACATCCTTTTTGCAGCAGGGCATTCAATTAGAGAGTGGGTGGAGTGGCCTAATTTGAAATTCTCGAGAAATATTGTTGGCTCTTTCGAGATGTCCAAAAGGAGAAGCAGTTCTATAAGTATTCTAGTTTAGTTTTCTTCAACGTCGCATCTAGTTCTCCCAGGAGGTCAATTAATGATTGTTCCAAATATAAGAGTGATTAGACGTGAGAACCTGGGTAGGATTTGCCAATTTTAAACGTTCTTTTCTGCTATAGCTCACATCCCCATCACCGAACATTTCACATCATTTAAATGGTAAGGGCAGCAACAAAACTATTCAGAAAATTTCTAAAGCTTCACTTACCTCAAAAAATTGGCCAAAGACATCTAAATGGAATTAAGATTCCATCAACTGTGACATATGCACCAAGATCTGTTCTATTTATTGCTCAAAGGCGAAAATTGAAGATTTCCACAAGTAAGTCCTCGTAGTCTGGACAAAATGGAAATGATAATGTAAAATGGTGCTTGGGCATGTCGATATTTACTATTTTTACGATACTATTTTGTGCACCATTTTGATAGAATTCTGTAATTCTTGTTCAGCTTCTTCGTCGTATACATTCGGTGCTTATCTTTTTAACAGATACCAAACATAACACCTTCTAATTCACCTGTATATGCTCACACAAATACCAACCTTACTTAAACGTTAATCACCTGACAAATACAGCTTTAATCCGGGACTTGCTAGACATCAATGGGGTCCACAATGCGCAGTAAATTTTTCTATCAGATCTACGTCCTTAACCGTAGCTTTTAAGCAATATAAAAGTTAGTAATCTGCTTATATACATTTTCCTCGGATTCCTGGGCAGTTTAATTAATTACCCTATTAAATCTTCAGAATCTATTTACCGGCGAGTTTATATTCTACATCGTTGTGTTATACAAGAAGAAGCTCCCGGTCCTCTCCTTACTCTTTTTTTGTTGTTGTTGTTATGTCCTTTTATATAGTATATTTTTCCCTTCTTATATCCCGAGACGTAGATGAGAAGGAAACAGTAGAAGAACTCTCGCCGGCCTCAAGCTTGATGTATTACACATTTATATATGTTTAGTCCGGCGTAGTTATCTCAGCGTAAAATATGTCTATTGAGTTTTTTGCTTCTTCTTCTTCGTCTACTTCTCGTTTCCATTCAACTATATAGCTGGAACAACTCGCACGATGCTCGCTACTTACACACACACAACGTAACCACCGCGTGTTCATAATTCACCACGCGAATGATAAATGTTATTCCACTTCACCTGGCCTTAAATCAACCTACGTAATCTTTATATTCGACCACGGATGCATCCTCGAGATGGGAGTACGTGAAATTAGACAATCTCGAATAGGGGGAAATGGTAATATGAGGTTTAAATAAAATGAAAATAATCTGTTATTATTTAGTCGAAAGACAGTCTGGTGACTTTGAAGATCTTTTTCTTTTGATAATTGGAATAGGAGAAGCTTTTAGTGGTATTGCTGTGATGAAAAATCTAGTAGTACTTGAAGAGCAATGTCTGTCTGTATATGAAGCAATGTGAACCATAGTACAAGCTAGGGAGGACGAACAAACATAGTCTAAAGACCACCAAATTGACGATAGTCTTATGTAAATTTTTCTTCTTTTTCATATAAAATTGGACGTAAAAAAGTAGCAACCATTGTTTTTTGCATATAAACTGTATTTTTCTGCACCACCCGGTGAGCGGAAGGTTGATGGTTCGAATCCCTGACGAAACGCTAATATTTTTAAAATAAAAAATATTTGCTTGCATTTATTGGCGTGGAAAAATACAATTTTTATGGTTATTAAACGTCAAATGCTGTCTGAAGGAGGTCAATATCAGGCCAGTCAAGACCAAGAGAGCTGCGTCATGGTCGGTGAAGAGTTAGTCAAGAGTTAGTACAGATAGATGTAGTGATAATAGAGAGATGCTTTTCCAGAGTAGGTATAGTCTAGAAAACTTGAAAGAGTCCAGTTGGAATTTCTCTCTGCGCTTTACAATACTAAAAGGGAGAGAGAGGAAGAGATGTCAAAATTACACGCAAAGCATTACCTTTGGCTTCATTGTCATAGATAATACAAAAGTTCAAATATTTTGCAGACACCCTTTCAAAATTACCAAAACTAATCGAATGTTCGCAATGTGCCTTGCAGATCATAATCCAACGATACAAAACAACTAGTCCATACAAGAACTTATCCAAAAGTGGAGGAAAACATAAGGGAACATCGAGAGAAGATTGCAAAATTTAAGACGTTCATTAACACGTCAAAAGTTTCATTTATTGCCGTAACTAACATTACCACTTCGTTCATATACAACATCAATATTTGCTTCTCGTGTAATTCAAGTCTTGGGACAAGTTTAATGGTGTTAAATATTTCCAGTGTTTGATCTAGATTCCCAGGATTCCAATTGTTCTGTTGCTGTTGTGTGATCATCTTCACAATTCTCACTTAATTGGTAATTGATTTCTTCATCGTATACTTCACTTTTTTTCCTACAGGTATTGGCAATGTTGATGGAGTTCTTCTGAAACTCGTTCTAGTAGTCCAGCAGACTTGAAGAAAGGAAGAGTGTTATGGTCTTGTTTTGGCCAGAGGCAATACTTCTTCTAGGCTATTATTTATTAATTTAAACTTGAAAATGATTGTATATCGCATTGTTACTGTTATCCCTTATTCTGGTCAAGATCTATCAAATCCATGGCCAACACTAAAATTTTCTGCAATTGATCATGCAAGATTAGAGCGTTAAGGAAATTATTGTATAAGGAGCCAAGATTAGAACCCTGAGGAATGCCAGATGAGGTATAGTCGGTAAGAGAAGTGAGTCGATTATAAAAGACGGCTGAAGAAATATAATTATCATCATCAAACGTTTCTGGTCGTGACCAAAAGATATGCTGGCCGGGTGGTTAAGCTGCTTTTGATTGAAAACCAATAAAGGTTTTTTTTTTTCTAAAGGGGCTGGCATTGTTGCTGTTCCACCCTTCCCACTTATCTTAATCAAGATCCATCAAGTTTATGGCCAACACTAAAGTTTTCTGCAGTTGATGATGCAGGTTAGAACATTGAGGAAACTGTCGAATAACGAACCAAGGTTGTAACCCTACTGAGTGTCCGATAAAGTGTAGTAGATAAGAGAGATGTTGAGACGACCGGCATTGCTTGCGTTGGCAGGATAAAAGCACAGCTCAAAGATAACACTCTCAAATACACCTCATCTTCGCTCTTCCAAGTTTTATCCTCATTTATGGAAAATTCAACGTTTTCTCGTATCCTGAGATTGTGTTTTTCATTCAAGTCTTGGTCTGTATGACAATCATTGGCAGCTCCCTAATGGTAGAGAATCATTTCATCAAGAATATTTGATAATTTTGCTAAAGTAGGACATGGAATCTTCATTCCTTGAACCAGAACCATTCTGCTACCTTACCAAAAGACCCATAAAGGTTCATTTCCAACAGTGGAAGAGGCATTTAAATAAAAGTTTATTACTGTTTCAGTAATTATGGCTAAACCTTTTTTGGATTTCAACAAGAGAGATCTTAGCACCACCATGGTCCTAATCACTAGCTACGGCCTCCTGAGGCATCACGTCAGTTATATTATAGATTTATATTATAGATTTCATTTTGCAGTTCAAAGTGGAAAAGATTCGTTTGCGGTGTCAGTTGCAGAAATCAAAATATTTTTTGCTATCAACATAATTGCCACATATATCAAGTACCCAGCTTTCCGACTGTATTAGTAATCAATTGCTGGTCTGGATTACGGTCTTATTTCCAATACTATGCCTCTGAGACGATATGAGAAAATAAAATGATACCTGCATTTTATCAACAATGATGATTCCTTTATTAAAGTGCGACCCATGTTGGACATTCTTTCAAGGTCATATGCTGTCGCTGCTACCCCAACACAGTTTATGGTCATTATATAAAATCCAAGCCAAAGAAGTGGGGCTTCAATGCTTGGGCGAGGGCATCAGCTGATGGTTATGTATCCAAATTTGTGCTAGTCTACTCCAGACCAAGAAAAGACTCCATTAGATGTGATTGGTGATACAGTTGTTAGAATGTGTGCAGGACTGGAGGGACTGAACCATAACATTTTTTTGGATAATCTGTCCACCTCTCTGCCAACGATCAGATATTCATGTGGTTGGCATTGTTAGAGCTAATAGAATACAGAAAGTTCAAGATTACCTTATTGATGCCAAAACATTACAGAAGGAGGGAAGGGGTGCTTGTTCAGTCACGACGCGCTCTAAAAATACCATGTAACAATAGTTAGGTGGACAGGCAATAAAATTGGTCATATGATTACAAGTTTTGCTGGCAAGGATCCACAAGACATCGTGCGTAGATGGGATAGAAAAACATAAACGTATGGGAGCATTGCACACTATCCACATGCTCTTAAGAATAATAAATTTTATATTTATGCGAATAGCATTTCATTTCATGAATGTTTCAATATATTATATAGAAAAGTTAAAACATCTACAATGCCGTAAGTAGAAATCAAAGCCTCAATTGATACAACTATGATACAACTCTGTGGGAATGATAGGAAACGAGGACGACGATTAACAGTGAAAGAACCTACTCCAAAAAGAAGGGAGCTTGGAATAAAGTCTTGCCTGAAATCCGTAATGATGGACTGGGACACTATCCCAAAAAAATGGATTTCAAAAATGCGACCAACGGTTGAAAAAATTTTTTGAGCGATTTTATTTTCACGAATAAATTGAAGAGTGAGTGCTTGAAGAGGTTAAAAATTAACGGTATTCACAGTCGGGGGTTAATCAATAGTTTCGTGTTTAATTTGGGCGAAATCGTAAATCAGAGGAAGACAGAAGTAAATTTTGATTCTGGTGTCAAAAATGTGACCACTGTAGTCTAAATTATTGAGTAGATATGGATATCAGAAAATTGGTGAGTCAAATCGGGAATTAATGTATTATGTAGGAAATTATGACAATTTGTAAAACATAGTTTCAATATCAATGTTCCAAAAATTTAAATTCACTTCATGCACAGATACATCTGCATAAACGTTAGAGCCAAGAAGATCCTAAAGTTCTTCAAATGTTAGAAGTTCAATTTGGACTTCAAAATTAATAGTAGTCACAATAGATTGTATTGATCGCACTGAAGAGGGATAGCCAGAGGTTAACCAACTTATCACTAGTCTAATCTAATCTACTCTAAGTTGTATTTTTTACTTCCATGGGCTTCGCTCATAGCTGATGACATTTTTATCCTACTGTAGTTGGATCCTATTGACTGCGCCAATTACATGATAAACAATAATAGTCTCCAAAAATAAGGCAACATCACGATAACATTTTGGTCATTTGAGATCCCACAGTTTCAATTTTCTCTTTAATGTTTCCTTTTTCCCAAATTTGTTCTGAATACCGTAACAAACGATCCGGCTCTTATAACGATTCTGAATTGTAATTAGTAAAAGTCGCTAATGGAAATTTAATGATAGCTTCGTTGTAAAGTTTCGATTATAAACTTGCTTTTATTACGCGGAAATGAACAACTATGCAACTACCACGCTTCATTAATGTTTTAAAACTAAGAATGATGTAAAGTTTTTCGTTTTATCCACGAGATATAGCATCTACCTCATTATTTAATAGTATCAGACGAACTATTATAGAAGAGTTTCATATCTAATAATGAAGGAGTGTAACTTTATTTTTTTTTTTTTAATAATTTCGTTTAACTTCAACCAACTACACAACAAAAATTATTGATCTTGATATTCTCGTTCAACTTGAATGAGTATTAATACATAGCAAATTAGTAATTAAATTAAAAGTTCATATATTCAGTCAGTAAATTTTCTAATTAACATGTATACGTTGGAAAATTAAGCCACATGACCGAAAGTCAAACTTTTCCACCTAACTCTAAAACGCGAAAAACTCCGAACGGCATACACGCATCCAATAATTAATTTCGAAGCCGAATTCCATTCCAAACTTAATTCGGAACCGTGTAATATTCACGTCCTCCGTAGCAACGCCAAACAAATTGCTTGGCAACATTGCGCGCTGAACGAACAACTCTACACACACAACAAAACAAATTAATAAGTGAGCCACCTTATTTCACATCTACAACGGTCCCCTTTCCTTCTTTCACTTTCTCGTAATATGATTATAAATCTTTTCTCCCAGATTTATATATTAGGTAGATATAAAGTGTGGCGCAGTCAGTAGGATAAATCTTTACAAGTCAGAAGTTTAATTTCAAACATCATGCGATATAACTATTAATTAGGTTCTACCACTCCGATTTCAAATGCTGAACAATTAATATATGACTCTTAAATGTTGGAATGATTCATGAAAGGGAACCACTGAATGCTTAATTCGATTATTTTCATACCTCATGGCCCACCACCGTTAGAGATTTCTCTTACTGCTATGATTAAGAACCTTCTGAAAATTCGGCCAATTATTTCTGATGCCGTTCCATTTATCAAGCATTATCTTTACCGAAAATTCCGTTTCCGTTTCTTTTATACGGTACGATTTTTGCCGTCTATATAGCTTTTAAAATATATAAGGCTGTTCGCGTGCTGTAGGGAATTTAAATTGGCTCGTTCAATGTAATTCCCCGCCAATAAAGCGAAGGCGAAATAACGTACAGGGTGATATATTATCTTTAGCGATTACTGTGTATAAAATGCTCTAGATTATTCCGATAGTAATATATTGTAATCTATTCTGAGACAGGATGAATATTAAGGGTATAATACTGAGAAATGGGGCTTAAACTAAATTCGTCCATGTTCCCATTATGTTCTTTTCAGATTTATCAGCGCCTTAAAAGAATACAAGTTGCGAAATTATTTAACTTTTTCTTTGAATGTTCATGCGATGGGATTCATTTAGGATATCCATTTAATATCCTCGCGGTCTGCAAGATCTGTTAGGATATGTTTCTGCAAACATATGGATCAATAAAAGTGAAATTACGTCAGGACACATTGACAGCGTAATTATCAATTTAGTTTTGACTTTCTTGTGACAAACCCTACATCGGGTTTGGTTCCAAGGAAGATGGTCTTCCTCTCTTCCTAGAGGATCCACATCCTCTTCTAAAAGAGACAACGCTATTCGCCTTTTAAATTCTAAGTGGTCTAACTTTCCATTCTGCATTTTATGGAGTTGCGATGCATTTTGAATCATTAGATGTAAACAATAACCAAACAGACAAAAGTACCACTTGCTTCCACCAATGTTTGTTTGATGTAAAGCTAGATTTTGATTACAGCGATCAACACCTGCCATGTTGTTGTTGTAAACCTGTATAATATGAAAATTTGGTGTATTGGATAAACAGAAGTGCCATTTTTGCCACAATAATTTAATTTTTTGCCGACCGATAATCAAAAAAAAACTTCTGGCTTTCTTTGTTATTTCTGTTTTACATTCAAACTCGCAGTTGGCTAATCAATTTTCGCGGATTGTGCCGGTAAGGCGTACATTTTTTACAGACAATTGCCTCTAGAACTGGAAGAGTAGTAAAAAAATTATCTGGTAAAAAAATTATATGGTAGGGATTGGTTCAGAAAAAACGTCTTCATATGCAAGTATTACTGACGGCCCGAGACCAAAATCTCTATAAAATTTTTTTATCATCGACTTAGCGCCCTGGTTCATGGTTCAACCCAACAGGTGTAGCCATTACTAGTACTGCCCATCCACATCTTATATCCAAATCTTATAGGTTTATTCAAAATATACAGTTTGCAACCGTGTTTACCAAAGTAAGGCAGATGATGGCTATAGAAATTGATGATCCTTTCGAAGTATTAATGTTGCATTATAATCTTCAACATTTTCCTGAAAAATTATGTTAAGTAGATTTTTTTTTGTGTTAGTTAACCTTTATTGTTGGTTGTTAATTTGGTAAAATTTTATGTTTTGACTTTATACTGTGTCTTCGAAATAGAATATTTTTTGAATCGTTTGATTTAATTTCTACCCTCCGGTTCATCTGTTATTTTAAAGTATAGAGGGTGACTGGTAATGAAACGGTTAACCTTTATTGTTGATTGTTAATTTTGTAAAATTTTATGTTTTGACTTTATACTGTGTCTTCGAAATAGAATATTTCTTGCATTGTTTGGTTTAATTTCTACCCTCCAGTCCATCTGTTATTTTAAAATATACAGGGTGACTGGTAAGGAAACGGTCATACTTCACAGCGTGTTAGTAAAAATCATTTGCAATAGATATAACCCAATTTGTCTTATTCAAAAGTCACCCGTTTTCGAGATATGTTTTTTTGTGTTTTTCGTTCATTAAGTTCATTGATTACTCTATTCATTTAAACTTAAAATTTACGAAAATAATGGAACTTTTTCTCAATTTTTAGTTTGTCTGGCTAGAGATTATTTATCGGTCACAATTAAGGTAAATACTTGGAAAATCGCTAAATAAATAGTCACAAAGCTAGCGATTGTGTCTACAGTTTCATCAAAAGCGGAAGTTTTAATTTTTTAATTTTCCCAGTATTTAACGTAATTGTCACCGATGAATAATGTGTGTTGAGATGTCTTCTAGGCAGATAAACTGAAAAATTGAGAAAACGTGTCATTATTTTCGTAAATTTTAAATTTGAGTGAGAGCAATTAATGAATTAATGAAACAAAAAAAAAACACAATATGTCGGAAACGAGCGACTTTCTATTGCAGATGATCTTTACTAACACGCTGTAAAGAATGACCGCTTCATTACCAGTCACCCTGTACACTTATTTGCAGTATACCTTTACCGTTTATTGTTATTTACAACACAATAGATAGAAAATATGTTTTTGAATTATTAAGAGACCCGACTACAGTTTGACAGTTGTCGATGTTGCCACAGTTAATTTTTTTTTCATAATATAATGTTTTTATAATTTATTTAAAACGTATTTTAAAATTGGGCTTCACACACACATGTGTAGACGTATTGTGCATGCTCATAGCAAATTTCAATAATTAAATCTAAAAATTAATTGAGTAATCTCTATGTCCCTATCAAGGTAAATGGACGAATAGAGGTTGTAAAGTTAATATCGAATATTAATGGACAAAATTGTATAAATAAATACAAAATATTTGTAGATATACACTACTGTGCAAAAGAAACCAGCACCTTACATAATTCATGATATTTTACTAACAACACATATTTATTCAAAGTGTGAAATATAACTTCGTGCGGAATATGAAATACATCTAATCCGAAGAATAAATATGAGTTATCGTAAGAAATTTACTCGTAAGTTCTAGGAAATTCTTAATTGCAAGGGAATGTAATATTTTATGGTCCGCCTGAGGCGATTCCCAGGAGGGATAATCCGTAGAAACTTTATTGTACACAAAAGTATTTTAATAAAATTGATATTTTACACATTCAGTTCATAGTTTGTCATCATACGATAAGGTTTGGTATATTTTAAAAATACATTTGCATTTTTGTTTGTGTAAGTCTCTGTTCCGGTTCGTTCCGTTCAATTTATTGAAAGTGTGCGGTATCTAATCGTGAAAGACATTAAAAAAGTCACAAGATGCCACGAATATCTCTTGTGAATAGACATAAAATTATTGTGTTACATGAAGAAGGTTTGAATCAAGCCCAAATTGCGAAGCGTGTTAAGTGCTCACGGTACAGCGTACAAAGTATAATTAAAAAGTTCAACGAAACTGGTGAAGTAGGCGATAAACCGAAGTCAGGACGGCCTAAAAAGCTTAGTAGAACCGACGAACGTTTTTTAAAAATGACATCCTTACGAAATCGTAAGAAAGTAAGCAGACAATTAGCACAGGACCTGGCAGAAATGACGGGCACATCGGTGCATGCTTCAACTGTGAGAAGATCGTTCAAGAGATCCGGTTTACGAGGATGTGTGGCAATAAAGAAACCTTTACTGAGAAAAGGTAATAAAGCAAAAAGATTAAAATATGCTTTAGATCATAAATCCTGGGAGACAATGAGTGGCGTCAAGTCTTATGGACAGACGAATCTAAGTTTCAGCTGTTTGGCACCAATAGACGTCAATATGTAAGACGAAGGCCAGGAGAATCTCTTTTGGAGCCATGTCTGCAGGCTACTGTAAAACATGGGAGTGGAAACGTATTGGTTTGGGGGTGTATTTCTGCAAATGGCGTTGGCGATATCATAAAAATAGATGGTAGATTAACTGCAGAAACATACCAAAAAATATTACAAGACCATGCCATCCCTTCAGGACTACGCCTTATAGGCGAAAGTTTTATATTACAACAAGACAATGATCCCAAACATGCTTCCAAATTAGTTAAAAATTACTTGGCCCAACAACAAAGTAATGGGATATTAAGAACAATGGTTTGGCCACCACAAAGCCCGGACCTTAACATAATAGAGCATGTTTGGGATTATCTAGATCAAAAGAGGTATGACAGATCACCCAACAATGTAAAGGAGCTGTGGACAGTCTTACAAGTCGAATGGACCAAAATCCCCAATGAATTTATTCAGAAACTACATGATAGTGTACAGAATAGAATCAAGGACGTCATTACATTTAAAGGTGGTCACACGAAATACTAATATTCGCAGTTGTAACATTAAAGATACTCATGTATTGTTATAAATGTATAAGTAGCAATCGTACTAGATACATAATAAAATTTTTATTGTCCTTACAGGTCATTTATTTATAGTACCTTGCATTGTAGTAGAATATTTATAAGTGCTGGTTTCTTTTGCACAGTAGTGTATGTGTATGAAGCACAATTTTCAAATTGTATTGATATATAATGAAGCAAACGATTTGTAGAATTATGTAGATATGGCACCGCTGTAAAATAATCAGCTGGTAGACCACCCTCTTCAGTATTGCAGTTGGTCGGTGACGGCTGTTTGAATATTCTCCACTCTCCCAAAATGACGTCCTTTGAGATGAATTTTCAATTTTGGGAATTGAAAAAAATCACATGGACTCAAGTCGAGTGAATAAGGAGGCTGAGGAGCCACAGAAATGTTTTTACTGACCAAAAACTCGTTGATAGAAATCGCGGTGTGACAAGGAGTATTGTCGTGATGCAACACCCACATATTTTTGATGGTTGCAAAGTCTCTCAAGAACTTCTCGGTAAAAATGTTGATCGAGGCACAAAATCTGCAAATAAGCATGCATTTGATTTTTGACTTGCTCATTTTTGCTTTTTTTTGGCCTTGGAGTGGTTGAATTTTGCCACTCCATGTTTTGAGCTTGGTTTCCGGGTCATACTGAAACACCCAAGACTCGTCGCCTGTAATGACACGTTCCAGATAATGCGAATCGTTTTCAATTTCTCCCTAAAAGTCAAGGCACCTTTCCTTTCTGGTGTCCATTTGCTCTTGTGAAAGATTTGTCGGAACCATTTTTGCACAAATTTTTCCCATCCACAATTCATTGGTTAAAATTTGATGAACTGTTGTGTGAGTCAAATTCAACTCTTCACCGAGCATTCGGATTGTAAAACGACGATCTGAACGCACAAGATCGCGGATTCTGCCAACATTTTCATCGTTTCTTTAGAATGAAGGCCTTCCTTCTGAAAATGCCTTAAACCACCTAAAAACCTGGGCTCTCGATAAGACACTGTCTCCATAGGCCTGACGCAGTTTTCCAATTGTTTCTGTTGCACTGTGTCCAAGTCTGAAGCAGAACTTGATAGCACAACGTTGTCCAAAATTGATATCATTCGTTTTTTGAATGCACTAACAAAACCTTTCTCGCAAAAAAAACTCACTACGGACAGTGCAACAACTCTAGCGTGTTCAAACTTGTACTACTTGTCCCTCCACCTGCCGCCACCCCAGTGTTGCCAAATGGAACCCTAGAAAATCAGTCTCATTACTTAATTTACCACTTTATTAAATCTCTTTGTAAATCTGTATTCGACCATTCATAGTACCGTTTAGTTGACTTTTTCTGCGTTAACTGCAAAATTTTCTGAGGAATATTGTCATCTTCGTCGTCTGAAGTAAAATTATTTATTTCAGCTTCGGCTAGTAATCGACAAATTCGTTTTCTACTACATGATGGAGTAATTCATCAAGAGTTAGAGTTCTAAAATAAAGATTAACTAAAGTAACTGTATTTGCCCATTGTCCTTTTTAAAGGACAGTTGTGTTGAAAACAATATATGAACGTTTTACCAACTGATACTAGGTTTTGTATCAGATAATTGTGATTCCTAACCTCTTCAGATATTGCAAAGCTAATCTACACTTAAAAGCAATATATGGAACCAAGATAATACTTACCCAACCAGGTTGAGGTCTATAGGAGTTGACAAACTCGAGTTCCTTCTTAAAGATACGGTACCAGCGCCATCTCGAAATTTTATCACAAAACTTCTTTAGAAGTTATTTAATAGATTACTGTACAATGTCCTTTTAAAAGGATGCACGATGTCTATCGTCACACTATACTAAACAAAACACTTTCTTTTATGTTAAGGCATCATTTGCATCACCCCACGAAACATATATTTAAAAAAAATCTACTCCGTTAGGTTGACCAACATGAGTCACACCGTGATCGAATAAATCAAATCACCTGACGATCAAAGGCGGCCCGGAAAATTTCGTTAAATATATATTGCGGTCAGATCCTTCTCCAACGATTCTGTACAGTAACGATATTTAAAATCCGGACAGCTTTATCGCTTTTATTATACATACCTTAACGATTCTATCGCCATCTTTTGTCTCAAATCATCCTTATAGAATTATCATCCTTACTCAAATTGGATAAAAGTATTTATATATCTCACGTTGGGCGCCGAAATTAATCTTAACCGGAATCATAATTTCGTTCCTGTACATCTGCAGTATGTAGTCTGTAGGCAATTGGCAGCAGTTTTTCGGTCGAAAGAAGTGATTGATTTCTCTCGGGAGTGGCTAACTACGACGACGTGAACTGCAGAGAAGGGGCTGCCCTGTATATCCATCAGGTTTGATTAAACGAGCCGCTGCACCTTCCCCAACCCCTTCTATCGCATTTCCCGTCTCACCCGTCCACCTTCTACACCATCATCGACATTCACAACTGTCAGTGTGTTACGTTAGATTATCGAATATTATCTGCGCTAATGTATTTTTTACGTACCTTCAATATACTGGTAATGCGGTGGTAGCGTGGTACCTCGGAACGTGCGATTTTGTTATTTTTGTGCGGGTTACGTCGGCTGAACGAGTTGTTTAATGCCGCGAAACGAGAATACGTTTTCACCGCGGTGATTTCGATTATAACTGTGGCCCCTGTAATGATGCTGTGACGGAGTGATGTATCGTTTTTTATTAGCGTTACGTTTATAAATATGCGAGAAGCGTTGAAAAATCAACATCATCCATTATATTTAGAGAAAAATGATGAAAGCGGATGGTGTGTTTTTGACGTAATTACGTTAAAAATGTGAAATTTGTATTTGGAATAGGTCCATTTCCCTGATTATTGTCGTGATAATGTTTGTATTACGATGCGAATATGAGTTCTCTAACATAAGCCTCTCAAATAATAATTTGGGTTAGCTGGTTTTGATTGAGAAATAAAATACATAGATTTGTTTTTCTGGAGAGGTTGGCATTGTTGCTGTTCCAGTCTTCCCAATTATTTTGATCAAGATCTATCAAATCTATGGCCAAGACTAAAATTTTCTGCAATCGATGATGCAGGTTAGAACATTAACTCTTGAATAAGGGACCAAGCTTGGTACCCTGAGGAACGCCCGATAAAGTGTAGTAAGTCTGGTTGTAGTAGATCATCCAGACAAAGCTTGAGTAAAAAACATTTTGGCAGCATAGAAGCCCACACTCCCTCTTCCAAGTTTTATTCTCATTGAACGTTTTCTCGTATCATGATTCTGGTAAAGTGTTTAACACTAGATTGTGTTTCTTACCCAAATCTTTAACTGTATTACAATCATTGGCAGCTCCCTAATTGTACAGAATCATTTCATCGAGAACATTTGATAATTCTTCCAAAGAAAGGCAGGGAGGTTGGATTCATTGAATCGGAACCATTCTGCCACCCTAGCAAAACCCACATAAAGGCTCATTTCCAACAGTGGAAGAGGCATTTCGGTAATTATGGCTAAACCTCTCCTGGATTTCAACAAGACAGATCTACGTAATTGCGTGGGACTGACCCAACAAAGGTACCACGACCTGGAAGAGGCGCTGACGTTAGAGCCAAGAAGATCCTAAATTTCTTCAGATGTTTGGACATCAATTTGGACTTAAAAATTAATGGTGTTTACAATAGATTGTATTGATCGCAATGAAGAGAGGTAGTCGGGGGCTAACCAACAATTGTGTTTGCAATTTGGGCAAAATTATAAATCAGAGGAAAACAAAAGCAAATTTGGCCACTGTAGTCTAAAATATTGAGTATGAGGTATGGGTATCATGAAATTGGTGAGTCAAATAAGGAATTAATGTACTTTATAGGAAATTATTACAATTTTTAAAACATAGTTTCAATATCAATTTTCCAAAAACTAAAATGCAAAGCGATATGTTTATGAATACAATCGAGATATATAATCCGGCAACAGCGCACTTCATACACAGATACATCTGCATAACCGTTATTTGCAACCGCAGTAGCAATTCTGATATCTACTATAATGGCCAAATGCGCTCTGGTACTTAATCAGAACACTCTATGACCTTAATTAATAGTTTATTATGATGGAGAAATTGCTGTTAGTTATTATGAAACAAATTTGGATTTAGTAGGGTTAGTCGAAGCAAGTACGAACATGTGCGCTGTAATTATGTATACATGCATACGTACAGTTTCTGTTGTATAATAGAATAAATTAAATCTACAGTCAGTTTAAAGAAATTGTGACCATCGATGCATCGTCATCCCAAAACTCACGAGGACGTATTGCAATTTTTTATCTTTTATCTCTCATCGGTATCGGTAGTTTCTTTCCATCTTCTTACATGATTTTGAGCTCTCTTTTGCGTTTAGTTTAACTTAGGTTGCGTCAAAATCCTTTTATTTCTTAATAGATCTGCTTTTATCTAAATCTTACATTTTCTTCTTCCTTTCCACTCCCTTTGCGGCCTCATTTTATGGTCTCTTTGTCATTGTGAGATCATGTTTGTAAGGCGGCCTTGTCGATTCTATTTTTGCTTCTAAATCGTAAACCTAACTTAGAACAATTTTAAATTGGTTTGAAGGAGGCAAAGGGATTTTAGCTTCATATTACGACATTGAAATGACATACTGACAACGTTGTTTAAGTTTGATGTATTTCTTGCAATTTCTGCCAAAAAGATTCCTCTCTGCTGGCAAGATCTTGATGAAGATGCAGTTTAAAAAAAAAGGTTGGAGCTGGGCAAAGATGGATAGTCGCTCATGGTGGAGATAGTGTAGGTTTCATTCGAGATGGTGTATTGTTATTTAAATCAAAAACCAAAAGTGGCGATTATCACGATGAAATGATCTTTGAAATTGTAATGGATAATGCGCCCTTCAATGCGCACCATTCAATACTAATAAACAGGCCTCCTACTTCTGTAGCCAGAAAAGGTGACATCATTTCTTGGCTTCAATCAATGAATAAAATTCTTCTTAAAACGATGGTGCTGCATCAGCGGTCCCGTTAGATTGGATGGGGTTTAGGTGGTGGTTCAATATAGACATCTCAAGCTAGATTGCTTATTTCTTCCTGTGACAGACTGTCTATATTAGCAAAGCAAACTGTTTTGTTGATAGTTAAAATCAGCAGTCAACAACTGTAAATATAGTTTTTAAAATATAATATCAATTTAGATTAGTAAAATTTAAAAAAATTCTGAAAGAATATTTAAAATTCAAATACAATCGTTATCAGCGACATCTAGAGGAGGAAGTTGAAATTAAGCCTTAACATTTTTCGAAAAAGAGACATCTGTTGGTAAGATAATTAACTAAAAATAATTTTCATCTGTGAGTTGAATTAAAATTATTATTTAATAGCTGGGACCCAGACCAGAACTTTTTGAAAGGGCGAACCGGACCGGAACCGCTTCCATTTTACTTCAGTTCTTTTCCGTTTTTGGGTAATTTTTTTTCCCGATTTCATAATATTCATTTTTTGGTAACTCGATGGGAATCCACATTTGATATGCTCAAGCGTTTACTGCAAGTAAAGGATGATATTTGTAAAGAAATAGAGAAAATTTCATAATTTTTAAAACTTATCGGAATGGTAGTAAGCAAAGAATTCATGAAATTGCGTCAGCCTTAGAACGTACTAGAAAGTGTACAAAAAAATTGCAATATGAGCAGCTGATTTTAGGACCATTTTGTGGTTATTGGCAAGAATGCAGATTAACAAGAAAAAAATAAAGAACATGAAAGATCGAGAAAACATTTTACTCGACAATGATGTCATCATCGCAGGAAGTCATTTTGAATATTGACGAGGTAGAGAGAGCAAAAGGTCATTTAAAGAAACTAAGGATCAGGTTGAACCATTCATCGCATCGTTGGTCTGGTGGCACAAATCCAGTTTGGGCTATGCGACCAACGCACCTAGTAATGTCAATGGAGGCTCTGTCCTCGACGCCGACTGCAGCAATGAAGACGATCATTGGGCTTCCTCCGCTGCAACTCATACTGTGGTCAGAAGCAGACCTAGGGACCTATAGCGTAAAATGTAGTGGGTGTAGGAGTTTCTAAGGCAAAACGGAAGATCACAAGCATCTTCACAAGATCAAGATTGATGCTTTTTGACTAGTTTTGGTCAGCCTGATTCTAGAAACGCAACAGTTGGATCCATATCCTCTAACGATGAATTGGATCAAAACCGTTATTTAATTTAGGTCCGGATTCCTGTTTAATAATAAACGGCTTTGTTTCCTTTTTAATTTAATTTTTGATTCATTAATAGTTGAGTTTGTTGACATTCCACTGTTAAATAGTAGACCCAATTAGATTCAAATTTAAATCTAGTTTCCACTAGAATATAGTAGGTTCTGCATCACATTCCCTATTTATTTAATTGTGTAGCTAACGCTAACATTAACAAATTCAAAGCGTTAATAAATATTCGTTAGGCTTTGAAGGACATATCCTGTACCACCTCATATATTATTTTATACTAAACAGTACTATTGCTGTTGCACTAATGAAGTTACGACCTAATGAAAATATACGACCACAGTGTTTACGTCCTGAATTTAATGCTCCGGTGTGCATAAAGATATTGTTATAATAATATGCACGACTGTCAGGCAATTTGCATTAGAGTAGGTGGTTGTAAGTCTAGTACGGTACCGTATTCGAATTAATATTTACATCGTTAAAAACAAAGGGCAGAAGTTACGGTTAAGGGGGTCGGTCCAAACATAGCTGTCGATTCCAGACGAAACGACACACTCTTTTATGTCGACGTGTCACCAAACAACATATACTAATTTACTGTTTGAACGCATTTGTGCACTTTTCACGAGCAGACGACAGCTACGTCATCGACAGGCCTCGAATACAACGTAATGATCTCTAACTAAAATAATTTAGAAACGTCCGCAGCAATCATTAAATTAATTGCAAAATGTTGCAGAGCGGTCTTCTTCTTTTTATTTTCTTTTTTTTTTTTTTTTTTGGTGTGGTGTTGTTGCTAGGAAGGATGGCCGTGCCCCCGTTTAATTTTCTAATTAGAAACGACAAAAATTAATCACCTCTGTTTGGAACAGACGTGAATCTTCGCTAACGCCAGCTTATTAACACATAAATAGGTATATTCGCAGGCACTCAACTCGCTTAATTCATTATAAACGGTAAGCGGAAGGTTTGTCGCCCGGATTATGTGAGCTTCGTACATGCGGTGGTAATGCACATTTACCTGTAATCTAGTATAAGCTCCCCCGTATATATACTATCCTTCCTTTATACTGGTAGAGATTATTATTAGTGTAAAGGTTAAACGATGCGTAAGATCATGTTTCGTTAGGTTTAGTTTGGATAGTTTACACAAGATGGTTTATAAATACAAAAAAAAGGAAACTATTCAAGCTTCGATAACAGAAGAATTTCTCGCCAAATTGATTCTAAAAACGTAACCATAAATTGGTTTAAGAATGTGAAAGAAGAAGGCAAAGCTCTTGAATAAAACCGGAGATATTTTGCAAAGTGCAAGCCAGCCATTTTATTAAATACGATTGGATCGGAAGGCCATGGTTGCTGTCTTCAAGATTTCTTCCACCCTTTATGCTTGTCCTAACGAAGTATACAGCCGCTTTCGTTCTCTCTCTATCGTTGATCTGGTGGCACAAATCCAGTTTGAGCTATGCGACCAACGCACTTTGTAATGTCAATGGGGGCTCTGTCCTCGACGCCGACTGCAGCAATGAAGACGATCCTTGGGCTTCCTCCGCTGCAGCTCATACTGCACACAAGCATCTTCACAAGATCAAGATTGATGCTTTTTGACTAATTTTAGTCAGTCTGATTCTAGAAACACAACAGTTGGATCCATATCCTCTAGCGATGAATTGGATCAAAACCGTTATTTCAATTAGGTTCGGATCCCTGTTTAATAATAAACGTTTTGTGGTGGCACAAAGCTAGTTTGGACTATGCGACCAACGCACTTAATAGTTTCCAGAGAATTGCCTGTTTAGGCATCACGAGGGCCCTGCCCTCGACGACGACTGCAGCAATGGAGACGATTCTTGGGCTTCCACCGCTGCAGCTCGTACTGTGGTCAGAAGCAGCCGTAATGTAGTGGGTGCAGCGATTTCTCGGGCAAAATGGGAGATCACACTAACATTTTCACAGATGTCACCACTGTCCATGAGGAGGACAGTATCTCGCCGGTTTTCAGTTTCAGTGAGGAATACAATCTAAACATCTCCAGTAGAGGGACCGCAAAAGTCCTCGTTGAGATATCGAGATTGGAATTATCCCGCCGATTTGGACAGATGAAGAACTCGAGAGCGAGGCCTTCAGCCTAAGGATCTCCTCGTCCATTCTCCAAGCCGAAATAATTACCATCCAGACCTGCGCAGAGGGCATTTTAAACCGCCTGCAGGTTAACGGAGCAAGAGTAGCAGAAGCTGCTACTCTTACCGAAATTTTTTGAACTGATATCTCATCCATGGAAATTAACTTTTCTTTGTAAATTGCAAATTGATTACGGGTGAAAAGCTGCTTCAAGGTGCCATTTTTGTTTGCTAATTTATAAAAGTCTGAATTCTCTATCCCAACAACAATGGCTAACACATTTCGGCGATCTGTACGATCACGGCCGACGTTGGGAACTTTAATTCTTACGGTATCACCAATTTGGGTCGCAGGAAACTTTTTCTTTGAAATTCCCAACATTTTTGTTGCTTGGAGTAGGAGATTTTCTTTTGCTGGTACTCTTTTTGAATTGATTAGCTCGTGCTGCCTAGTCAGCACTTGAGATGAAGACGTAATCAGTTGCAGATCAGTCAGTGTTTGAGTTGAAGACATGCTGGGTTGGGGATCAGTCGGCACTTCAGATGAAGACGTGCTGCTTGCAGATGAAGGTGGCTCCAATGGTATTTTGGTCATCCATATCACTTACATCTAAAATATAGTCACTAACCAAATTTTCTTCACAGGTATTAACGCAAGCTTCTAGCTGTTCCTCGGTTTTAATGTTTGTAATATGTTCGTTGGGGAGAGATGACGATGCTATTACCTCTTTTTGGTTTAACGCCAAACGGAGCTTCATATGGACTCTGGGTTATTCCTTCACAGTAAGTTGTGTTTTTTGTGAATTGGACAAACGACTACCCTTTTGACCATTTATTTGAATCATTATCATGCATCCACGCAGTTAACATATTCTGTATGTCCTGATTGGCTCTTTCTACTGAGCCTTGTGTTTGGTTGTGAGGAGACTTTCCGTGCACTATTTTAACATCTTTCCACATAGCGCATAATTCAGATATGCCTTCGGAGCTCAGCATTGGTTTTACAACAATACCCTTTTTAGGAGCACTATGTTTCATTTAACATTGTTTACATAAATTTAAATAGAGCATTATGACTTACTAAGTACTATTTTTGTATTTAACTTGCAATTCTTTAAGCATTCTGGTGTTCTTCCTCCATGGCCTGTTCGTATGTGAGTTTCGGAAAGTATATTAAACAACTCTTCGTTTGTAACATAATACTGGATATTCGTTTGTCTTGGTTTTAATGGCACAATTAACTTTTGTTCGTCCCTAACTTTTAAAATGTCAAGACGTTCTAAAGGTCTGTATGAGTACTGCACTTACTTTTAGCAGAAATTACTTCAGAAACGACTTTAGAGTACCTTTCTTGAGAAAAATAAAAACAATTGTCTTCTCGTTTATTTCTTATTGGGGTATTTAACTTTTCAAGAAATTGATCACTATTTACTGCAGTAGCTATCGAGCACAAATTATAATACCTAACTTAGGTATATTAAAATTAAATTAGTAAGACTGCACATCCGCTATCAAACCTTATGTAAGACTAGCAACAACCGCACAAAAGCATGTTGCGACCTGTCGTTTCTGCCATTGATCGAAGCTTATATGTGTTTTTCGACATACTTATGCTAGCACCAGAAAGAACTGAAGCTCTCCTGATTAGAGGAGGAAGACTAAGGGAACAATTTCGAGGGCGTGGGGATAGTACCTAAAAGGGCAATGAAGTACTGATCATCATCATAAACGATAGGGGAAGCTTTGGACAACATATTGAAACTGTGAACATGTGCAGAAAGCAGACTGGCGAAATTAGCAAAATTAATGCCCAAAATGAGGGAACAGCAAAAAGGCAGTCCTGTGCAGGGTATTGCCTAACATCATCCTTTGTGGGGCACCGGTGTAGGCGGATACACTAAGGATCCAAACGCACCAAACTCTGCTAATAAGGTCACAGTGAAATATGTTGTTCCGAGTATCATTGGCTTTCAGGACAGTGTCGGTAAAGGAAAGAACGCTACTACATGGACAAAACCAGGGTAACAAAGCGCTGCGCGTGGAGGCCAGGTAGTGGTCTCTAAGTGCATAGAGAAACCGCTGGAGGCTGAAAAGGAAACTGTGCACATCATAGGCTCGATTACTATTTGATTGAAGCTCTTATACGGGACACGGCCGCGGCGTCTACAGATTATATGCTGCAAGATTTGGGAATGACGCAATCGACCAATGTGCCTATTGCCAAGAAAGTGACACGGCTGAGCGTACTATTTTTAAGTGCCCAAGATGGAATGCAGTTAGAGAAACATCCGATGCTAGGATAGGAACGATTCGGGACAGTCAAAGTATGATCAGATTTATGACCACAAATAGAAAGACATGGAATATCGTACATGGCATGGTTAAAACTATCATGAAAGATAAACAAATAGAAAAAAGAGAAAGACAGACTGGCGAGGAGGTCAGTGGGAGGTATTGAAAAACGATAGTGTGATCTGAACTCCTAATCCTCAATGCCGTGAGGGATGGGAGACGTAGACGTAGACGTCCTGAGGTATGTCCTATCCGGACGGTAACAGGATGATATAATAATAAAATTAATTTATTTTTTTTGAGAAAAAGACTAATTTATTAAAATATTTTATACATATAACACACAGAACTTGCGCCATTATCTAAATGACGAAACGTCGTAATGACAAATATCTCGCTGCACCTAATTAAGTTGTTTACGCTATAAATACGTTCCTAAATTGTGAAATATGTAGCACACCACTAATTAATTAATTCAGAGCAGATGCATCGTTCTCGTAACAAGACTCGCTTGATGTGTACAAATTCTAACCTCACATTTAAACGTCAAAATTATAACTTGACATTTGACATTTCTAAATGTTACTTTTTAAAAATGAACTAGATCGTTCAGCTACATTTATAGGATATACCAACAATCATATATGTGCTGATCATATTATCCGTGTTTCCCCATCAAATTCTCGTACGCCTGGAAATGCAGTTAGGTCCGACCGCAAGTTACATTAAACCGGGAGCGCTTATAAATCAAAGCTTCCCGTCAATATGTTTACATTAGCGGCAAAATAGATATACCGTAAGCAAATGCGTTCGCTCGCTGCGTCCTGATTTATGGATAATGTAAATTACCGTGTAAAAGTGCGACTAATCTAAACGTGGGACGTAATGTACTAGTGCGTCCCGACCGCATATATTATTATATATATATAGGAGATCGGCGGCTGACACGGTAGCATATTTATTACGCGATGTACTGTCGCCGTGTACAGCGCAGTATGTGCTGACCGATCTCTATTTGAGTTAATCTGCTTTGATGTCTGACGAAAAGGCTGATCTCTGGTTGACTCGATTATAAATCTCTGCAGCGCGTATAGCTAGAAAACTAATCACTACTCCGTGATGTTTATTTTTGCTGAGTGTAGTCATCAGATTAAAACAAAATATATATCAGAAAACGTTCTATTAATATTACAAGATCTATCAGATACGCTTATTACGTTCACGTCATAATTGTAAGAGTGAGCAACTCATTTACAGCTTCCTTATCTTTCTGTCTGTCGTCCATTTAGTCCCGACGACGACCCGAGTTCAAGCCCCGGCTTCATTTATCTTAATTTGCAGCGAACTGTGAGGGTACGTGACATGCCTGCCAGATATAAATAATATAGAGACATAAAAATACGACCTTCTCGTTTCCCGATGTTGATAAAATGAAAAGATCGAAAATGAGAAATTTGCGGAGAGGAGGGGGTGCTCTTATTAAAATTACGAATATATAGTTAACGAAACAATTAAAAGCGACTTCCGGCAGGCACGCCGAAAGCAATAGTGGGAGTTGCCATCGTTGCTTCCAACTTCCAACATCCAACGGCTTCTGTATAATACTATATATACCAAGCAGGCCACGCCAGTGAGAAAGAGGAAATAGACAGCATTTCTCCTGACAAACATTTCCGTTAACAAGCGAGCTCACAATCTCCGAGAATTATTATCTCAACGGAACCAGGAAACTTACAAAACCTGCAGCATTACGACTGGTGCTCTACCATCAACGGCTTACGTTCTCAAAAGAGGGGACGAGCGAGATGGAGGATGAGAATTTATTTACATCAAGCGTCATAACCCCAGCTAACTTGACGTATTATACACCTTGCTTCCCTTTTGCCCGTTAAATTAGTCTCTGGAACTCGTGACTACTATATAAAGAAATATTATGCGAGGTGCTGAGATGGATTGTCTCTTAGAAATCCTTCGAAATACTCGCAGATAAGAATGACGTCCTCTAAATGGAGATGGAGCTGGAATTACTAATTATTTAGTTAGTTTGGAATGTTTTAGTCTCTTTTAAAACATACTGGACACACAATGCAACAATATACCGCAGAAATGATCCTGTCTAACATGATGAAATGTGATGGCTTAAATCAAGTAGCAGTAAATGAATTCTTTACTCTATACAAAAATCCGTCATCCGATATTGAAAATCAGGATAAACCAGAAACAATCTGGAATATGGATGAAACTGGCATACCTTTAAACAACTCTCCGCGAAAAATTGTTGCAGCAAAAGGCAGCAGAGAAGTCGTTAAGCTTACAAATGTGGAAAGAGGTTAAAATATAACAATTGTAGTTTGTTGTAGTGCTAGTGGTGTTTTTATCCCACTGTATGTCATTTATAAAGCAAAGACACAAAAATTTAGAGATGCATACAAAAAAGATTTGCCTTCTTGTACCGAAGTGTCCATGCCAGAATCTGGATACATAAGCGAAGATGTTTTTGTAGACTGGTTGAAACACTTCCAGAAACATCGTTCTCTCCAAAAGTCCTCATTGTGCATTGCCAGCCTTGGAATACTGTAGAGAAAATCAAATCGAGTTGTTGTGTCTTCCACCTCACACCACCCACGTCTTACAACCCTTCGACCGAAGGTGTTTTATAATCAGGCAGCGACTAACTTTGTTCACAATAACCCAACCATGCCATTGTCCAAATTCCATTTTGGTAATGCTACTAAAGGATTTCAGTGCCCGTTTAGTTCTGATGCTATTTCACATGTAAAATTTCTTCCATCAACATATTATTATCAGGACAATTCTCCAAATGTTCAAAATGCCTCTCCTCAACCATCGATTTCTACTGCTGCAATCATAAACACGTCTGAGACGTTACTACCCCCCACAATTATTTCACCTCACTTATCACCAAGTATTCCTTCCGCTAAATCTACTCCTAAAAAAAAAAATTCACTACATCCATTTTCAGTGACATTCACCTAAAAAAAATTTAAACAGGCCTAACAAAAATAATAATCTGTGCAGGAAACAAACAGCAAGACACCAAGACTTCGCAGACTTCAATTGAGGAGAAGAAGGAGAAAGAATAACCTAAGATTAAACCCAAAGCTCCCGTAAACTTGATATATCAACAAGTGAGGAAGATGAATCTACAGAAGAAAGTGTACTAAAGCATTGGTAGAATTCACCTTGTGGTTTTTGCGGAATAAAATTCTTAGATGAAGTCCCTGATATTAAACGACATTGGGTAACGTGTGAACGTTGCAAGGAGTGGTTCCACGAAATTTGTGCTATTGGAAATCTTGGGGATCTTAAATAATAAATTGTTGTAAATAGCTTTTACTAAATATTTGTTTGTATTATTTTGTTTCACAATTTTAATTTAAATTCGAATTTGTTTTGGATGTTCGGAATAGCCCCGGTCTTTTACTAACTAAAAATGTGCACTTTTATATTTTATCTTAAATAACTACTTTTGTTTCTAATTAATTATCATTCTTAACATATAAGATCGTTTATTATTTAATAAAGCAATTGTTTTGGCAAACAATGTAAGAACAAAATTATTTTTAGTGACCTACATTTTGAGTCTAAGTTAAAAAGGACGAAATAGCTCCAGCCTACCCTATAGCACCTTTTTCACAGTTACTACGATTAGCATAAGACAGCGCTTCAAGGATTGCAATTGTTTCGGTCGTAAAAACATTTGCCTCGGGGTCCAATTTAAAAGAAATACTCAATGAGGTGTTGTAAACATAAAAAGCACTCCCACAGCGGGGCTCACCTCTGGAGCCGTCTGTAAAGATAATCAAAGAATTCTGATGACTTCCTATAATCGATTTAGCCAGGCATTTATCGTGTTCTGGCTGCTCAGTAAAAGGTGGAAATCGAACGTGTATTTTTTGATTGTATGCTAAATAGGACAACACACCATCCCTAGAAATATGAGCATCAAAATCTGTCGTTCTGAGGTAAGCTTCAGCTAAAATAGGAGATCTTTTCTTTTCCCTATACTTATTGGTAAGGTCCAAATTTTGTTCAAGATTGTGTGCAAGAAGCTCCATAATCTAAGATTGACTTGATCTCAGCTTTGTATATGTTTATATCACATCCCCCATCCAGTTCATTAATATGATTAGTCAATCTTAGCTTATTATCAATATAAAGTCCGAGATACTTAACATTTTTTTGAATAGAGAAGTTTAGATTTCTAAAGCAAATTTTGTCTGTGGGCGCATTTGTTTTGGTGTTTTTGATGTTGATAATTCTAAATTATCCTGGTTCAACCAAGGTACCAACTGATTCACAACTTCAGACATATTTTCAATATTGGCTGCATGATCCCTATTACATGAATATAGACAAAAGTCATCAGCACACTCTACAATAACTAACTGGAATCGTGGAAACGCTATGTAAATCATAAGTGTAAATATTAAATAGGATAGTACCCTGTAGTAACCCCTGGGTCCAACCCTTTCATTAGTATCCCCACGGACGAATATTTTAATATTGTGGAATAAATTGACAATATTTCGTGCAGAAAGAGCTGGAAACATTGTTTTAGTAACTGATCCTCCAAAATACTAAGTTCATCATTAACGGGTCGATGGCCGCAGTGGTTAGGCGGCTGACTATTGTTGTGAGAGGACGATAGGCGCCGGGGTTTAATTCTCCGGAGGGACGATGACATTTTTTCAGAGAGTTTAATCCCGGATCGACTTGCCATTCGCTGTTGGGAGCAAAGTGATTAACAGCGCGGCATCATAAAAGGCGATATGATGCTGTCACAAAGCCAATTGAACACAACATACACACACAAAAATTACACCGCGAGAGTTGCAGTGATAGCCAGACAAGCGATACAGTTTACGGAGTCACTGCAACTAAGCACCCACCACATTTTTTTTTCAATTTTGTTACGTAATCATCATTATCATATCCTACAGGACTCCATATCGGCTCGATTTAAATACTATACAACGTCACCTATTTATTCAGCAAGCACAAACGTACCAACACACGATACACGTTGCCTTTGATGGATTAAAAAGTTTTCCTCGTTGTCGTTCCTACGTTTAAACCGTATCGTTTGTATGTACTAAACAGGCATACGACCCCGTACACGAGTACGGTACACGTTTGCACAAAAGACGCAACAAACGAAATAGAACGATACACGATTAAAACCTGTTTTCTCCATTCAGTTTTCGTATCCGCTAAGGGCGAGGGGGACGCTCGGAAAAGGGAGGATTTAATTAGAAGAGACACTCATCCGGGACCGTATTGCGAACATGCCGCATAATCTCTCCTGTATCTAATATAACTGTCAAAATAGGAATCTCCCCCTTCCCCCTGTCACACCCTCCTGTACTCCTGCTCCGTCGCCGTCACCAGGCTCGCTTCGGTTGTCCGGGGTGAGGAAAGGGTGACGTAATGCGCCAGTAAACATCAAAGGACCACGCAATTTCAATTCAGTAATTTAATTACAAATTCGGGGATGTATACCGACGGTTGCCTTCGGAGGACGACAATGACTTTGTGTCGTCGCATCCTAAATACGATAAAAGACGCCTTCCTCTGAGTTAATATATTTTCCTTGATGAAAATATTTTTTCAAGGGCGCTTTAATTTTTTTCTAGAAATTGTTGTAAGAAGTCTTCCGCGCAGAAGTAGTCGCAACCGCAGCTTGCGCAGAACAGATTGCAAAGGGAGGCTGAAGGAGGAGGAAGATGAACATAATCACTGATAGTCAGGCCGCTATCAACATTAAACATTGGAAATTAAAGCTCGAGAAATAATTAACCAAAAATAAAATTAAAAAAGAAGAATAATCGTATCACTGACAACAGCCTCGATCACTGCTACTCTCAGTCACAGCATCGAGATATGGAATATGATATATTTGACATTGAATTTTGAAATTTTATTTTAAAAATATTGTCTTCTTGTAATTCTATCTGCCCAACGTAATGTTTCGTATTCTTTTTTCCAGGGAAAGCAACCACCACATATTTTTCTTCCAGAATGTCATTTTGACATGGTTCGTTTTCTTTGCCTGAGCAGGACTCGTTGTCGTTGTCTGAGCCGGGTTCGTTGTCTGAGCAGGGTTCGTTCTCATTTTCTGAGCATGGTTCTCTTTCGCTAACTTCTTCTGGTCTTTCTACTATTGCTTTGGAAACCTCCAGATTAAGGTCCTCTAATGTTACGGACTTTCCTGGTTCTACTTTTACCATCTTTTTCCGTATTTTAGGCATGTATTCATTTGGTTTTCGTTGGTCCTTCAAGTACTGTAGGAGAGAATCATTAATCTTTGTATCGGAATTTTCATATCGTTTTTTTTTGGCATTCTGTTTAAAACCTGGTCAACGTCAAAAGGATGTTGTATTTTTTACATAGTCTTAATACTGCTACATTTAGGTGGGATGCCAGATTATCGTCAACTAGCATTTTTGGACCCTCAAGGGATTTTGCCCACGGAATTATAATTTTTTCGAACCAGTCCATAAAACAGTACGAGTTTAACCAACCAGACTTTGTACGGTTATATCTGGTTTTTGGTGGACTTCCAATGCACCATGCATCATAAATCCTTTCAGCCTTATAGACGACATAGGGTGGTAGTAACTGAAGATTTCGTACTGTTTAAAATTCTTTCTGGATATTTTGTTCCACGTCTAAATATACACTTCTGAGATCCAGGATCGTCCGTTAAGTTTGTCTCGTCATAATTTAGGATTCTGTTCGGTGGTATATCGATGACGTGCTCTTGCAAATTGTTGAAATAATTTGCCATCTGCTCTTCAGTGTTTTCGGCTCTAACTCTTTTAATATTTTGACAATGCCGATTCGTTAGTCTTTCTCTACGGCGCTTGAGAAATGATTCACACCAATCTTTTCCGGAAGTATTGTTGGCAAATTTTTTTATTTTAATACCTTCTTTATCTAAGTATGCTTTGACTACAAGTCGCAAATCAAGCATAGTGAGAGGACATCCAAACTCAGCACCACCAAAGGCCTTTCTACATCTGGAAGAAGTTCACATTGCATCAGTTTACAATCTCCATGGTCACAATTTTTTTAAAGATCTTAAGATCGTCAGCATAAAGTAAGAATTTACAAGCAGAAAAGGTATCAGAAATATCGTTAATGGAAAGTAGAAACTAAAGGGGTTCAAGATGAGATCCCTGTGGTACCCCTGACGTTCCTTGTATAAAATGGGATCTAAATCCATTCAGGGCTACTGCCTGTGACCTGTTGCGAACATAGGACTCAATCCATCTGAGGAGATTGCAATGAAAGCGATAGTTTTTAAGTTTAGAAACTAAAATTGTGTGATTGACCTTGTCAAATGCTTTTTTAAAATCGATCATCACAACATCGACCTGTCCACCAGAGTCGATTGCAGAAGATAAAAATTCACTGTAATGAACTAAATTCGATATTGTCGACCTACCTGGAAAGAAATCATGTTGCTCAGGAATAATTTATTTTTGGGATTGGCCTGTAGTTAGTTACTTGATTTGCAGAGCCCTCTTTTAATATAGAGGAAATTAAAGCCAGTCAAGCATTTTTGTGGGAAGTGACCTTCTTTCAGTGATAAATTAATTATTAATAATAACGGATATGTAAAAGACTCAGCCGCTGCTTTAATAAAAGTGGGAGGTGTATTATCTGGGCCAGAGCCCTTAGTTATATCTAGATTTTTTAATTCATAATACTGTGTTCTATTTTAGAAATGTTTAGGTTGTGAATGCTGCCCGAGCAATCGGCAAACGAAACAGTATCGCCCTCAACGGAACCACTCTCGAATACGGATTAAAATTATTAATTAAATAGGTTGCGTATTCCCAAACCATCGCTTCGACTTCAAGTAGGATAAAAAATGTTCAAATCTGAGTCAATGTTATATTGTACAAAGTTAAGCCAATTTTAATAGTCTAAATTAATTGCTAATTTTAAACGACAACGTATTAAATCGGAAAAGCTCTTCCACTTAATGTGAGCTTTACGTTTTTCTTTGCACATTTTGATCGTGGGCATATTGTACTAGCGGAGAAATGTCGAACCGATACTTTTCTTTTTAGGAATATATTCGTCAATAATATCAATTCCCGAAAACATTCTTCCAATCAATATCAGATATTTCATTATTTATTAAATTATAATTACCTCGATGGAATTGCAAAAATTTTCAATCAATTACATAATAAGGACTCTTTTGAGGCATCGCTGGACATCTAATCTGCGCATGTGAGGAATTGAAGGTACTGAGGCAGAAACATTTCGGAAAGGATCTACTGGAGCCTTCGAGAGTACACAAGTTTCCATTGGGGAGATATTGGACCTTATAGAGGACACCAAACTGCTCAAATGGAATTGAGAGTTTTGATAGGGATACCACAAGTGCCTGGACTACAGGTATCCAACCCTAATTGCACAAGATCCAGAGGTTTATCTCTGGTGTAAAGAGGTTGGGCAAAAGATTTAATACACTTACACAGTAATAAATTAATTAATTCATCATCGTTCAGGATATCTGAGTAGATTAAAATATAATTTTAAATTTCACCGGAATAAAACGGCAAATAATTCGATATCAATTTTGTTTTTTTGTTCTCTTCCTCAGAGCGATAGCAACCCATAAAATTCAAATTACACGCGAAAAAAAAATCCGATATTCAAATCCACCTATACGCAAAGCAGTCCAGATATCTCGGATCGTATTTGAATAGAGAAAACATCAATCTTGTACCACCCCAGAAAACGAGATTTTTATCTGATACATAGGGTGGTATCCCTTAATAACTTATTAAAATCTGGGCAGGTGAGAATTTGTAATGGGTCATCCATCATGATGAAGATGTACCAGGGAGGGGGTGAAGAGAGGGAAGAAGGGCATCTTCTGTTGTACCGCCTTTGTTATTTCCCCATTTTTTTATCTTCCTTCTCTTTTAGACATAGTACCTACATAGGTGCCAGGCATTTTACTGGATTCCTAAAAGATGTTTTCTTTTCTCTCTCTGTTCCGCTTTTTTTTTCAAGTAGTATCGGGTAAAACTGAAATTGCCTTTATGAATACATTATTGTTGTTTGTGGTAGTGCCGGTGAAAAACAGGAAAACGTTTGTCAAAAAAAAAATTTAATTTATTTCGAAAGGAAATTGTATAATTTTATTCCATTGTGGTCGGTTTTGCGTAAATAGGGTATAAATATTAATGTTTAGCACTCAGAATGAGGATAGCTTCCCTTACAGAGTCTCCTGTTGTTTGATGTATTATCAATGTAACTAGAGACGTTTCTGTGGAATCCTTAATTAAGACAACTTCCAAGGAAAGCAAACTACCAAATCTAATCGATTCCATAACGAATGAGACTTATACATATAAATATTTCCACGATAATAAATCCTCTGAAGTATTTAACTCGGCTTCCTGGAATAGAATCTTAGTAGTTCCCGCTGTATGATAGAATATTCTTGTGAGTGTGAGTTTGTAGATGGGATGGCATTCTTATTGAAGCTAGTTTGGTTGAATCATAGAAACCTGATCCAGCTTGAAAGATGTACCAGATTTTTGGGCGTTGGTAATGGGAGTTTTGTCAAAATTGGGAGCTCATGGAATTTCACTCAAACAAACGATCCGGTTGATGTTCTTCATAAACTCAGAAAAAGATGGCAAACGGGATTGTGCTTCATGGATCTCAAACTTCAAAAACTAAATAAAAATTCCAACTTTTCTTTTATCCTTTCTTCTTCTCCTACTTCCCAACCTCTCACCAGCTTGCAGCACTTAAAGCTATCAATTCGGCAAGTGCTGACTTAATCCTGGTTTGGGATTGCGTGAGAGGCTTGAATGAGGTGGACATCCAAAGGAAATTAACTTTGGCCTGGGCCCCCAGTCACTCAGACGAGGTTCATCAATGCCTTTCATAGAAGCTTGCCCTTCCTTCGGCATCACTAAATCGCAAATTAAAAAGTCGATCTACCAATGGACACATAACAGGTCCAAGAAATGGTGGAAAACATCACTAGGACAAAGACAGGCAAAGGAGTTCCTAAGGGAACTGAGTTTACTGAGTAGTAGATCTGTTGATCGGTTATTGCAGACTGAGTAAGCATATGTTTAACATCCGCCTGGCAGATGATGCTCTTTGCAGATTCTGTCAAGAGGAAGAAGAAACCTCAATTCATGTTTTGTGCCACTGCGATGGCTTACTGAGGACAAAGTTCCTAGCAATGAGCGTAGAGAACCCCACAGCTAACCACTACATAAAAATGATAGGCCTAATTAACAAGGCAAAATTAGAAAGGGTCCTCTAGGATAAAAGGTCGCAATGAAACAGAATCGCATGTCCACACCATTCATAATCTAATCTAATCTCCCCGCCTTTCATGACATCAGGTTATACCGAAATCCTCACGTGATGGGGTTTTTTGGATCTAGCATTCGGATTCAGACACCCCGAAAACGTTTAATAAACATGGTCTCACCCCCTCCCTCCTCCCCCCAGACTCAGAAGATTTTTTTTATCGTGTGGCTGTCTATGTATTAATAACCAACTGACAGTCAGTAGAAGTGAGTCTCAGAATGAAGTTGTCTGTTTCCCTTTTCAACCTTCTACATCCTAAACACATATGGTCGATACTCTTTCCCCCCTTAATTTGGCAGGTGTCACAGAATGAATTAGCGGCTCTAGCTCTACGATTAAAGAGATGAATCTCAGCACTACAATGACCTGTTCGTAATCTATTGAAGGTGGTAACTTTGCGGTGCCATCCTCTCGTAGTCGCTCTGTTAAAACGCCAACCAGGATTGCCATTCTTGAAAAAGTTCTATCTCAAAAACCGAAGGAGAGCTAATTTATTTCCCATCAGACCACGATGGCCATACCAATCCAGAAAAGTACCACAATGATGGACCCCTAGAAGTCAGCTCGTACACCAACTCATTGATCGATCAAATCAAACCCTGTTCCACATGAGGTTCATTCGACCTCATGTGCAAGGCGACACTTTTGAAGTAAAATCTTGATCTGTTGAACCGTCTATAATGCAACAAAGATTGTTATGGCTTTGAATTAAAAAATTGAAAAACATCGTGAGGACCCAGGTCCATAAATATTGATGAGTTGCTGAAGACAGGAGATGCCATAGATGATTATGATCCACCAATAGCAAACTTAACATCAACTGCCTAACGAAACAATGACATCATCCCCAAAACTGCTTCTGGAGCGAGTTGGTCGTTCATTTAGAGCAGTGTTTCCCATCCTTTTTTGTGCCATGCCCCACCTGAGGCTTTCCAAAATTCTTATGCCCCCCTATGTAACATATACATAATTTTTAATATAAAAAATTTGAATTGTTCAAATTTGGCACCGAACTCTAGCTTTGCATTTAAATGGCCTGGAGCAAAAGAGTTAAACTCGTGTCGAGTCCATTTTCGAATTGCCCTCCTTAACAATCAAATTGCCCCTCTGTGGGGTGTGGGCCCCACGTTGGGAAGCACTGATCTAGAGTTATCCATAGATCAAATCTGACAATTTTAATTATTTTTCTGGTGAAGCCGGCCATCTTCACATGTATGAATACATGATTAATACATAGATGAAAAAAAGAGATGATACTGAAGATGGGATGGGACAATAATGTCCCAACACCTTACAATAAAACCAGTTGACGAACTTGATCAAAAATTATTTTTATTGGCTTTAACAGGAACCTTGTTCAAAATAAATTAAACGGATGGGATAACGATGTCCAAAACCTCGATCAAAAAGAAGACCTTCATTGTTTTTATCAGGATACAATTTCTCCGAATAAGGGAACATACTACTTCATCATTACATACATACATGCCAGCTGCGACGTTGCCACGTATACACCTCTCCTATTTCCTCACTCACTCTTAACTCCTTAATAAAACGCAGAGTCTAAATTGCAAACACTGCAGATTGATTGACGGGCTTTACATGTCCTAATCTTGTTACGCGTTACTGAAAATCTAATATCTCGGGCTTTGGGTGGTGCAGACCCTCGTCATGCGTTCAGTTAGCTGCTTGTGACTGGAAAAAGGTGGAGAGGGAGTCCTAACCGGGGAAGTGCCGTTGCAGATCGCGTACGAATACGGGGAAGTTTGAAAATGTTCCCGGAGCTGGAACATTCAACTCTTTTCCTTTTTGCTTGCATTCACGTATACGTACGCCGGAAAAAAACTATATGTTTGCTTTTTGTTTACAGAAATAACACGGGAACCTAAGAAAAACGACATATATATTAGGTCGTCCATATTGTTGATTTTTCGTCGAGGACCTTTTGCCGTTTTTTATGTAAACAAAAGAATTTCTGGTGAAGTTAATAAAATCCAAGCTGGAGTTCAACCCTCAGGTTATATGAATTGAATATGGAATTTGTCTAGAATATTTCAAATTCTTACTTTGTTTACCGATCGGAATGGAAGAAAGTCTAATGGAAAAGATGCTAAATTGCAAATATTTTTATAAAACGCACAAAACTGAGGTCAATTTTATTCACTCACATAAAATTGTAGAATCTCAAGATAAAATAGAGAAATATACCTTCACTAACTAGACAAATATGTCTTATTAAACTACTTAATATTTCCGTATAACTTCCACAGAAACATCTCCGATTTATGCATCTAAACGGTTAATAACGTCAAATATTTATCTAAAGAGCACAACAAATCGTTACAGTCAAGTCAGACAGACAGACATCCGGGGAATGTTCCGAATCGCTAAATAACTCACATCTAACGAATAAGACGCCAATAACTATGTTTACACTCGCACAACTTCTTAGCGAGAACGATCTATACGCTGGGGGATGGAATTAAAACGGTCGCGAAATTCTCTTTTTAATGAATCTAACAACGTAAGCCGAGTAGTACATCTCACGGAGAGATTTATAGCGAAGATCAAAGGGTCACAAATCCAGATGGCTTTACTTGAATTATATACATATTTCGGTTCAAATTAGCGAGTAATATTTTATAAAAAGGCTTGGTTTCCATTTTCCATTGCCGTGATTAAAATATTTATATGAGATAATTGGAAAAAAAAAGAGAAATACAAATATTTTCCTAGTTTTGACAGTTGTTAACTGTCAAAGGGCTGTTGACAGCTGTCAAACTACACTTTATTCTTCGATAACTAAAAGTACTTCATCTTTATAGCAGCCTCTTATTCGCAACAATAAATATTTATCTGTATTTAAACAGTTGCTAGCACTCAAAAATTTTCGACAGCTGTCAAACTACACTTTATTCTTCGATAACTAAAAGTACTTCATCTTTATAGCAGCCTCTTATTCGCAACAATAAATATTTATCTGTATTTAAACAGTTGCTAGCACAAAAAATTTTATGTCAGCTGTCGAAGTAGAAAAAAAGGATGCTCTCAATTTTGACAGTTATAAAACTGAATGTACATACATTTCTTTCTAAGAATAAATATTTCTCAGTATTTAAGAAATTCCTAATGTTAAAACATATTAGACAGCTGTCAAACTATGCAAACAGTTACTTAGACTTAATTATGACAGCTACGATTCGAAAGATTTCTATTACCGAAAAATAAAACACCAGCTTATTCAATGCGATGTACGTCAACCAGCAGTCAAATTAAAGGAAACCGATACGATTTTGACAGATGTCAACTTTTTTAGTATTTTAGCAATTTCCATTATTGAAATATTTCGGGCAACTGTCAGCATGCAACAGCAATTCATTTAGTGCGAAATATGTCAGCTAGCTGTCAAACTAGAACAACAAATTATTGCCAGTTTAGACAATTGTAACTATCCAGCTGTTTTTGACAGCTGTTAAATTAAAAAAAAACAAGCAATTTTATATAATTTCTACGTTTAACCCAGCAATAAAACATGTCTTACAGCTGTCAAACCACATAAAGATTTGCTTCTTATGTATGTGACAGTTGCTACATAAGAATGTCTGATTACCACCATAGAATCATAGGAGGAGCTCGTTGTCAAATTAGAAAAACGAATAATTTTGTGATTTCTGACAATTATATTTATCAAGAAACTTTTGACAGTTACAAAAATAAACAAGCCAGCTACGATTTTGCAGTTATTATCAATCAACATTTTTCGGTATTTAACCAAATGTCACATTATTACAACATACATTAGGACGTACAGAGTCCTAGTCGTCCCGTAAGTGTGACAGTTACAACTCAAAATATTTCTAACTATTAGCAAAGATTATTTAACAGCGTCGAGAAAGTTTATTAAGCTGTCAAAATACTTAAACAATTATTTCTTTTGATTAGAGTGCAATATTTTGGTTATTTCGGTTTTGGCAGTGGTAACTGTCAATATAATTTTGACAGATGATTCGGTCAATTAGAAGCACTTAGCTATTTCTAAAAGCTTCTTAACAATAAATATTGCTCTGTCATTAAACAATTACCAACGCGCAATGTTTCTTCTGACAGCTGTCACTTTATGTAAACTGTTACTCTCTAAAAATTTGACAGTTGCAACTCAAAAGTTTTGACAATTTTAATTTCAAACAGTTGCCAGTATTTGTGACATTATATTATTTAAGTTATTAAACTACGTATGCAGTTAGTTTTTATAAATGTGACAGATGCAATTCAGAATATTTTTGTCACCTGTCAAATTGAATTAAAAAATTACTTTTTTATGGATGTGACACTTGTAATACTGCAACATTTTTTCTTCGTTTCTGCAATTAGAGATTCCACATTATTAACAAAATTATTGTTTAATAATATTGACAGTTCTAACAATAACATAGATGTCACTGCATTTTTTTTCTATTGTAACAATTTTTTTTTGATCTTGTTTCTTTATGTTTGGTTCCCCGGGTAGTGAAAGAATGTGACTACAGAATATCTTTCAATTCCTGAAATATTTCCACTTGTAGGTCAATAAAAGAACAATTAATTAAATACCAATTTATTCCAGAACAACAATATTATGTTTTTTTATTATGAGATTTCTTTAGCGGAAGAAATTGACATTTATTATGTGTCAAAATACTAATTAATTGTTGTTTTATTGACCTAGAAGTGGAAATATTTCAGGAATTGAAAGATAAGTACATAAAGGTCACAAAATAGATATATTACTACAAAATATGTACATATATGAATTAAAAACAAAATTAAATAATAGATTAAATAATATTACACATTTACAATTTGGAATTTCGCATTTGTAATAACAATAGCACGTTTCGCAAATATTTAATTTATCTTGTTTATGAATACTGTTTATGTTGTTTCAAAACGAAATTTTAAAAATAAAATTATTCGAAACATTAGTTGTTATTTTAACATAGTATTAACATGAACCACATATTTTCAATTTCATAACTTTTATTGTAAATATCGTTATAACAAATTAAAAAAGGATATAAAATCGAATACACAAACAAAAAAATGTGGAGCAGTCAGCAGGATTACAATTATTTAAAGCACATCCTATTAGTATTTAAAACAGAGTCATACTCATACAATCAAAAAACGTAGTGTGACTAACGACTCTCATCAAACCTCTTAATAAACGCCCATAAAAGCATTTACATCCTCGCATATTTGTACCTTCTAAGTACTACTCGCTTACTCCTCCACAAACGAGGGGTAGATCCGAAGCGAAATATCTAGCGTACTTGTCATGATGACAAGATATTATTAGCTAGACGCTGGGGGTTGTAAGACCATTGTACGTGTTCCTGTAACTGCCCCCCCCTCTCCCCTCTCCCGATTTCGTACGTATACGAGGGTGCCAACCTTTACAAAAAGGGACGTGCATCACCCTCACTCACGGCTCGAGTCAATCAGGGCGTGAAAACTGACACATTTACATACCACCCCATTGAATCACTACAAGGCGCTTTCACTCCTCGATGTGTAGTATAGGGGTAAAGTGCGGGCCGTTCTTTCTCTCTCCCGGACGATGAACGCTAATTCTGCAAAGTAGACGGTGCGACGCTGACGGGAGCTCGCGCGTTGGAGGACGACGACGAAAAAAAAAAAGAGAAACGACGAACGCAAGGTGGAAGGTTTTAAAATTTTCCCTTATGCCGCGAGGGGTTGGAATACGCCGGCATTAGACGGTTATTGTAAACGTGCGAAGAGAGAGGTTTTTCGGTTTTGAAAGGCGTCAATTATGAAGATGAAAACAGTAAATTTATCGTTGATGGGTTGATGGCTCATTTTCTCTTTTTTTTTTTGCTTGGAATTGTGTTATCGTATTCGGTGAAAAAATTTCTTCGTAATATAATATAACGCCTCAGAAGGTGAGGTAAAAAAACATTCATATAGCGTTCATGCAGTCTTGGAATTTAAAAATGAAAGCTGATTATTTGAGAAGATTACTAAGGTGATATCGAATGTTAGAACTGAAACGCCATCTACAGACAACTGCTTAATCTTCACCTAAACCAATCATCTCTTGAAGTTAAGATGGAAGGGGCCAAGGGCTTATCTTGAAGACACTACTCTCAAATTATTACAACTGGATGAATTACAGTCCTTGCTATAGTTTATCCTGCTGATATTAAGGCTGGATTCTAAGTCTTCTATCAAAAGTTGATAACAAAATTCCTCAAAGTTGATCAAAAATCAATCTTACAATTGAGATTGATAAAAAAATTGTTTCCTGTCGCTCAGCAAGTCACATCTCACTACAACACATATGTCAAGAGTAGAACTACCCCGAATCAACAGCAGGCCGCTTCGAAATTGTCACCACACTCCCATTGTTTCTCCTTCACCAAAATATTTGTAGGACTTATGGAAGGAGTAAGAATGAAGTGTGTTGCCAAAGTCGAAGCGACTTATTGTCGATTCGGTGTGGTTCCACTCCAATTTTGTGGACTTTACAACCGAAAAAAACCGCAAATTGCTTCTCAAAAACTTGCTTCTCAGAAACTGGTGCTGGAGGTGGTGGAGCAGATGATATTGGAACATCCAAAACATGTTCTAGCAATCGTGAGCAAGCTATGGAATACATTTATCTGCTCCGCTGTATGAAAAATAGAAGGATTAGAAGAGGAGAAGCTCATCGAGAACCTCGAATCCTTCAGACTCATATAACTGTTAGACATCGACACCCAGCTGCATAAGAAGCGCTAAATGAGAAGCTAGAAATAAATCCAACACCTCGTGGGAGCTAGATCATAAACCAAGGCCTGATTAGCATCATAGCCTCACAAAGGAAATAAGATTCCGCAAGGCCTAACTACAGGTCCTCCACATTAGAACAACATATATGATGAGCTCCTCAGACGATGCAAGACATGTATCCTGTTTCTAGTTGTATATATCATAAAGGGAAAAGAAAGTCTGATTAATGTGAACTATATCGGCGGAGAGGGTGGTTTAACTGCGCGGTGTATCTCTCCAATAGCCCAAAAAATCAAAGAAAGATGTTGGTCGCCATGAACCTAAAGATTGGCAATTGCTGCTTCGAGAAATACCTACTTAGTGGAAGAAAAGCAAATATTGAGCCGATGTGGAGCATACACCTTTCGCAATTGTCCAAAATGGAAGGATATCCAAGCAATGTACGCTAGAGAAAAGGGAGAAGCTTCTGATCGTATTATTGTGATGGAAAACCTATTGGCATCCAAAGACCAATGACTGTCTGCATATAAACCAATACAATATCTTTTTGGGAGGTTATTACCATGACAGTGGACAATTACCTGGAGTTGATCTTACTGACGACTTGTCGGTGAGTCGGTGAGAGGAATAGTTGTCTGCTTGAAATGCAAGAATGCAATTAAGTGACAGCCTAGAGCCATGAACAACAGCTCAGTGATTATGTTAAATTTTATCCTTCTCTCCATAACAAGGGTAATCTTTGCGTTATAAAGAAGTGGAGCAACCATATCTATGCGTTGATAACTCTGGCTATTGAGTTATCAAAGTGCTGCCAGAAGGTGATGAGTTTTTGATCCAATATCAGGTTAAGATATAAAACAACCTGACCACTTACCAATAAAGATAGTATCCGTTGGAATAGACCTCCTAGAGCATAGTGAGGGTCTTGCAGTTATGGTCAGGATGGAGACAAAACTGATAAGCTTGCTGGTAGTTCTGGAAGACATTGATGGAATATGGTGCAAAATCAGGATAGCAGTGATAATACCAAGGAGATTTCCTCGAACAGAACCTGGAAACTTTGCAAGAATCAAGTTAGAAATACCATCTGGACTTCACAAAGGATATCAGATGAAAGATGTTGAAATGACAAGCTTTATTGTCGTAGGTAAGACCATCTGGACCGTGTGCAATAGATGCCCAAAATATGTACAACATTTACAGAAATCTGTACAACAATTCTTATGGCAATCACTGCTTGCATGCTCGCAGAGCTAGAGCTCATATTCCAATTAAAGACTGCCAATCCTGTGTAATGAGCTTCACAAAACTTTAACAATTTTTATGGTCGAGAGGTCTTTGCGAGTTACTTTACAGAATTAGTAGAGAGGGTTTAGATCTTATTTCTAGGAAACGTCGTAAATTAAAATGTCACTCACTAGAATTTCCATTTTAAAAATATGGAATCAAATCTCCTCATCTCCGCTTCCCCGACTTATGTATGTACGTCGCAATTGTATATTTCGTTTTTTTTTTTCGCCTTTCTTCTTAGCGGTAGAGTCGGAAATCACAGATAACTATTCCATCACGGTAAATACTGACAAATCTCTTCACTGCAATACGCCAAATAAAGGCAAAAATCCGCTCAAGTCTCCTCTATCCGAGCGCAGAGCAAGGGAATTATCATTAGCGTGAACAGAAAAGAAATGAATTCTTTGTTAAAGGTTTCTCTCGCAGAAACCGAATGTATATCTATATATATATACATATATATATAAGAGAGAGAGAGAGAGAGAGAGAAACGCTATAGCGAGAACAACCCGTCTACAAATCAAGGCAGATTATTTTAGAAAGCTCTTCCGCGAAACAGAACAGATTCGTTCGTATACGCTTGCGGATTTCTATAAAGCAGAGTTACCTCGATCAAACTCGGGTGTTTACGCCTGTTTATTAAGAGGTATGTGCTATAAACCAGTCAAGATCTACATGCATAGTAGGTCGTGAAATAAGTAGGCTAAACTCTGCAGCTAACTACGGAGAGCATCCATTAAGGTCCCTGTTTTGATTAATCACTCTTTTCGTTTTGTTAAGTTTGTTAAGAAGTTGGAGGGTGTTGATTGATTTCTACTTGACCTACACATTTCGAAATCAGTCCATTAAAAATAAAACAGAAAGGAGTTGAATTTGAAGTAATTGGAAGTCTTAAAGAATAGAAGAATAGAAAGTCCAGGAATGAGGGAATTGTTTCCCAAATTTGGAATGAATCCACTAGAATCATCTTCTTCATTAAACTTAATTTAATTTTCTTCCACCTTGCCATCACTACCACTTTTGGGGTGGTACCTGAGATTGAAAAGGTCGAAACTATGTGATCAGTTTGTAGTGCTTGATCGTTTGCAGGGCGATTTCAAACAATATACCATGAGCATCTAATAATGTCCCTCTAGCTTCCTTCATTGCTTCTTTTTCCTCCTATTATTATTCGCTTCCGAAAAATCGATTTTTTTTTGCCATGCTGAATGCTTGATGCACTCCAAGCACTTAGATCTATCGCAACAGACTACTTCCTCTTCTACCATTTTTGCCTAGCTAGCTCCTGGGATTCCTTTCTTGCAATGATGTCTCTTATCATGCCATGAGCAATATTCCATTTCAGTGGGGATTCAATCATCGTTGGGTTGCCTCGTCTCTGGTTTCATTCCACTTTATACATTCAACAATCATGTGCTCAGCTGTGTCTACCTTCAGCCGTGACCAGTTAGCACTTGTGTCAGGTAGTACTCCAACTGACGATGTCCGCACGTCAGCCACTTTTCTAAGTTAACTATAAGCCGTTTTGTCCATTGAGCTTTAACGACTTCCTTATCCCAATGCGTCTGCCAGTCTTTGAGTAGGTTCGTATTCTGACTTGGATTTTTGTTAATTTATTATCTCCTTCCCTGTTCTTATAAAAGGACGCCCTTTCTTTTACCATGAGGTGTATCTGCAATATTCCCATAATCACCTGTAGTGCAACCAAAGATGAGGTCCTACAGGACGACGTCACCCTCAGGAGCATGGATCTCTGGATCCTTTCCAGGATGTTCCGGTATTTTTTTGATATTTATGGCTCTCTGCCATACTGGAGCCTCATATAAAATCATGTTATGTATAGCGCTAGATAATACTGCCCTCCTACCGCTGCTAGGTCCTTTGATATTTGGCATAAGTGCCGCAAATCTAACTACCTTCTCTTCGACACCGGCGACAACGTTCTTCGCGTGGGGGCCATAGCTCTCTCTCTCATCCAAGGTAACGCCTGAGTATTTAACTGTCTTCGAAGGTTTTAAGACCACTCCGTCCAAGTTAAAAGTGACATGGTCTCTTTTCCTTCTCCCACTCATCATCAGAGTGTCCGTCTTCTCCGGTGCGAGGTGCATTTTATGCTCCACGATCCACTGGCTTCTTTGCTTATATATTCATCTTCGGCGCCCACCAATACATATGGCATCCTCGGTAAGGTCCAGGCCCAAAACTCCATCATGGAAGATGTTCAACAGGATCGGACCCAGCACAGATGCCTGTGGAACACCCACGTTTGTCTCGATAGTCTCATCCATACCTACGTAAATCCTTCTGCTCGTGAGGTAGCTTGATATAAAGGCGATCAAGTACTTTGATATGTGTCTGTCGCATAACTCACTAGTATTCACTAGCAGCCTGTATGATAGTGTCAATCGCGTCAGTGGTAGGCTTGTTTTTTCTGAAACTAAACTGCCGTTGGCGCAAGTCTCCTTTCTCTTCCAGTTCACATAGCAATCGATTTCTGATAATGTTGACCACTTTTCAAAAGCAGCACCAATTTAGCTACCTTCCATTTGTCAGGAAGCTCCTGCAACTGCAGCAAACTGTTCATAATTTCACTCGCAAGATGGGGCCAGGAATCGACAGCTATTTTGGTGGCTTCTGGTGAAATTTTATCCAATATTCTTTCTGTTTGTCTAACGGGTTCAACATCTGTGTCCTTCTCCATCCACCAGCAGATACCAGTACCACGTGGAAAGAGGTCGGCTATGATTTGTCTCAAAATCGATTATATTGTTTCATTTAAAAATAATCGTAAACATCGCTTAAAAAACACCAATACGTCAGCAGAATTTCACGTAATTTAATTTAATAGTGAACGTAATAAAATGCAGAACGTCCAATCCTCTAGTCATCCGAACGATATAACCATGTAAACATAAGATAAAATTCCAAATCTACTGCCAATAAATAGTAAAGTTTTGACAGTAGGACCCTGTTGTAGCATGTCCTAGTGCGTTGCCCGCCTGTCGAAAATACAGCAATAAATTGAGGATCCCATAGCTGCTCTATTCTCCCCCACAAGATAGTCGTACAGCGACCTCTAATCTAAAGATATCGGTCACGTCAACCCGCATCTCTCCTCGTAACTGTTTGCGTTTAAAGCCCAGCCACACGTATCGGGCTAATTTTACTTACGAAGTGGTTTAATTTGACGTCGAAACGACCTAATTTAAACGTGTAAAGATTTTATTATTATTAATAATAAAAAAAGTTAACCTCGTATAATATTCATATAACATAAATAGCCGAAATCTGCATCTATACAAGGTTTAATAATAGTAAAAGTAAGTTATTCTATAGTATGACGTAGATATGGCAACATTCAACTTTTAATAGCTCATAATATCTTTCATATGCCTCATATTAATGTTAACGACGTGCTTACAGAACTTTAAACAGATAACTGAGACTGCCGCTTGTATCGCTACAGTTGGAAACTTCGTCGGAGCACCGAATTAATTAAACGCAGGATCCGCGACAAAATTGCGACAATGCAGGGATATTTTTGAGGGAGGACGGAAATGTAAAGAGGAACAACCGCTGCAAGTTTTGTACTCATAAAAACCACCAAGATTACCTACCGTTTGCTAGATTTTACATGTGGATATGATTTGGGCAGTATAAGTAGGGTTTTAAGATAAGCGCCTGAGTGCTGTGTCTCTAATATGTTCCTTTGTGTCTTGGTAATTGAGATTTGTCCTATTTAGATTATTGCAGGACAAATCTTAATCTTCCAGTAGTCACCAACGGTGTCAGACACCGGGCTGTTGAAATATTTGCAGAATTGTAGATAGTGGTAGGGATAGTGAACCATCGCCTTTGCTATGTTCCTGGTTCGCTGTGTTTTGGCACTAATCCAGTTTTGGTAGTTGTAGTGTGTAGTTGTTTTAAGTTATTGGGTTTACCGGATTTTAAGACCAGGGTGACCACTAAATAAATAAACGGTGTGCATCACCTGAGTGAATACTTAGGCAATATAAATTTTTAGTTACGGGTACAACGGTAAGTAGATAAGTAATAGAGAGTTTCTCCTTATAGTTATAAAGGTGTAACGAGTGTTTTATAATTATAAGTAGAACCTGTGTTTTTCGTCGCTTATGCATGATATTATTGGCTATAGTCAGTTTTAGTTTAACAGTTGGACATAATCAAATTTATACGCATGATGATACTAATCTCAAATTATGCTGTGGTGTTTTGCATTTGTTGATCTTTAAGCCAGATCGTTCATAATCGGTAATCGTCGTGTCACATCCTATAACGTCTAGTTTTCTGATTGGTTCCCGTTATTTTATAAAATAGTGTAAAGAATTTCTTCTACAGGTGGCGTCTTACGAAAAAGAGCAAGAACATCTCCAAAAACTGTTAGAGGAGAATCTTACTGACAAAGAAGCGTCAGAATTACATGACAATGATGAATCAGATCAAGAGTCAGATAGACAAGAAAGACAGGATACAGATAGCAAATCTGAGCAAGACATTTCAGATGCTGAAGAGGAAGTGCTCCATTTAGAAAGAGAACTGGAAGAAACAACGATGGACAACTGGTTCACTTCCGTGCCTCTTGTAGAAAAACTGTTTACAGAACATAAACTAACATCAATAGAAACAGTTAGAAAAAATAAGACACACCTTCCTGTAGAGTTTGTTTGCGTTTAGAAACAATTGTACTTTGGTATCGTACAAACCGAGCAAAAGAAAAACGTAGGTACTTGTAGTTACCAGTATGCACTATCAAGATGATATCGATCAAGAAACGGTAGAACAACATAAACCAATTATCGTTACGGCTAACAATAGTTCTAAGGGTAGGGTTGATACAGTCGATAAACTCTACGCAAGTTATAGTTGTGCCCGTAATACCAGAAGATGACCGATGGTCTTATTTTACCTTATGCTTAATGTGGGAGGGATTAATTCAAAGATTATCCATGATGATACCAATGCTCCCTCCAACTTGCTGAGAAGAAATTTCTTAAGAAAATTAGCTTATGATTAATGCGACAAGGTTCTACCATGACCAACCTCCCAAAAATGTTGACACTCAGTTTATGAGAACTATTCCAAATTGAAAATAACGCTATACCTGCTATACCAAAGAATAGAAATGGAAGATGTGCATATTGTGATTGGAAGAATAACCAGATATTTCTGTTTTCGGTGCCAAAAGATTATGTGTCTCAAACATTTAACGGGAATATCCTATACTATGAGCCTACTTTTTTTTGTAGGGCTGTCCTTAGGCCTTTTAATCTCTGATATGGCCCTTTGGGCCTTGCGTTGTTGATGATAAGAGTTGTTGATGTGGTCACTCTCGCGGCAGTTGACGCTGGTAGATGTTTCCAGTCCTTATTGAGCTAGTCCTGGTCTGCAGCAATGTCGAGAACCCTTCTAATCTTCACCGTAGGCGGTGGTCTATCGGGGTCAATGTTGTAGTCTTATCCACGGTCTTGGTAGCAATCTACAAGTTGTGGTCCTTAAGGAGAGGGACTCCCAGGTCCGCCCGGAGTTGAGTATTCCTGACGAACCATGCGGCCCTGACGATCATCCTGAGGATCTTATTTTGGAGGGTCTCCAATCTCCTTAGGTGAGTCTTGGCCAGACTCGAGCAGGACAGCGAGCCATAGCTGATGGTGGGACGAAGGAATGCCAAGTTAATCAGAACCTTGATTCTCAGAGAGAGGGAACTTCGGGCACTCATAAATCTTTTGACGATCTTATCGACATGGAACTTGAAGGTGAGTCTCTGGTCCAAGATGACTCCCAAGTACAACGCAGACTGACTCTATGGGAGACGGAAATCTCCAACGAAAATATTATCGTGGGATGGTTCTCGCTTCTTAGTGTATCGAACAGCTACGCATTTCGGCTCGTTTATCCTGAATTTCCATTTGTTGCTCCAGGTCCCGATTGTAATAACCTGTTCTTGAAGACGTCGACAAACTAATTCCTCATCACTCCTCGATGACGTATATGCAGCTTTATCATCGGCATATCGGGAATATGTCGAGACTGTCAGACATTGCCTAAACAGATTAAAAAAAATATGGACGTCACGGTGAAAGAGAGCGGTGTGACTTCTGATATCCAAAATTTTTGCGTGACTACTGGAAGGTTAATGTGCTTCTATGTCTCTACAGTGGCATTATTAAATATTATGGTATACGAGGATGAGTTAAAAAATTTAAATTTAAAATAAACCCAACCAACCTACGTTGAGCGCCAAATTCTCTGATAATAAATATTGATTTAATGTAATACACATTGGTATTGAGTGTACGTTGCTCGAACTACCGCAGATCTGGCCTACAGGGACCAGTTCAACTCATCGTAGCGTTTGGAGCTACGCCACATCACCACACTAGACGCGTCTGGAGTTATCCTCCAGATGAATTATGTACGACATCTTCCATACGAACTGAAACGAAAATGTTGGCGCGATGTTCTTCTCCTCCACCTTCCACTTCCCTAGACGTCGAGTTTGGTCGATCTCGTTGTTTTTCGATTGCGCTAAAGCATCGAGACGCGGTGTACTAATCAACTCGTTGTAACTTGTCGGTTAACAACTCGTGAACCGTTTCTATAACGGCCGCGTGGACGTCGGTGTCGACGTCGACATGACCATTAAAAGTACGTGAACGTGTTGCGAGAAATTGAACCAATATATATATCGATGGAATCAAGAGTTACTCGGACAATGTATATATGTAGGTTTGTAAGATGGGGGTTGTGTTGCGAATCGAACGACGTTAATTGGGATTTTGCTAGTTGGTGCTACATCGGAGTTCATTAAGCACTTCCTGTTATTGATTTGCTGAAGCAAATTCTAGGAAGTTTCTTGTTTTTGTTGCTTTTGCGTTTCTTTGGAAATATTGGACAGTTTTTGACGGGCACTAATTAGATATGTAATGGAATGGAACCACACACAAAATTGCACAATAGTAAACATTCCCCTATTTGAATAACAATTTAGTATTTCATCGAAACATATGTCTAGGGTACAATATAATAGTCACTGCTTTCTATTATTGAGAAAAAAAAACGAAATATGCAATTTTCAAACGCAAAACTCACATAATTACTCGCACACAATTGGTTCGAACCTTTTATCAAGCTAGCGAGCGAAACGAATGCTAATTCTTTCCGATTCCTGAATAGAACGAATATGTGCATTTATATTATGCCCACCTGTCCTAGGAAATACGTTTCAACTAAAGGAAATGCATTCGATATTCCCGATGTGTGGCATAGTAAAGGTATTCACGGAATAGAAGGGAGACCCATTATCACAATCCCTCCCGCTAATATTCGGATTGACACACACGATTCAATAATAACACCGTCGCTTCGACGTGTTTGCATCCCTTCTCCTATATAACAGAGCCCAGGGTCTTCTACATCTCTACACAAATATAGCTTTGAAATGTTAGTTGACAGAGAATTAAGCACTTAGCTGTAGGTCGGGACAATCTTCCTCCTTTGAAATGGTAATCTCTCTCTATTCAAGTTCGTTGGGCGCTGGTTCTCCGTTCTGAAATGATTGACGGGTCTTTTCTTTATCGGAAATTTTCAGCTCGTGAGTATTTAGTAGCACTTCCCGATCTATATAATGATGTTATGTTCGAAATGGGAGAGGAAACCGGCTCGAGTTAAGCTGCTGCCATCTACACGTATCGAATTGGTGTTAATAATTGAGAGGAACACCTGGGTAAATGTGACAATCTTAATTGTCATCTACTATATAAATTTTAATCCTACTGACTGCGCCATAATACTTATTAATATAATATATAAATATTCATTTTAACTAGGTACCTCACAAAATAGATTTCATCTCCCCTAGACGTCTACAAAGTATTATATTCTATCAAAAGCAAACGAAACAAATACCTACATTTTCACGTAGTGCTTAATAATAACGCAGCATGTTCATTATTTCCGTCTCTATCTTGGCAAACACCGTTCCAATTATATTGTTTAATAATACGTCCTTTTTAGAGGAAAGAAGTACACCTAGCGGGTCGAGTACGCAGAACGAAATTGAGTTCCGGAAACTAGTACAAAGACATCTTTCTCGACCTCTTTTCGAATATAGACGCAGGATACCTAGAGATATTTAAAGTTGTCGCCTTGTCGTGCTAGACGAAATTACAATATAAAGTCTCGCTCTTTCTTTCCACGCAAGTTGGAAGTAAAACGGTAAGGAATAAAGCTTGAACGAAGTATAGAATAAAAGCATGGAAAATGGAAGGGTTACAGTTAACTATAGCGCTACCATCGTCTTAAAGGTTTTAATATTAAAATTGCACTTTGTTGAAACAAAGGCTTTGCTATCCTTAAGATACTACTTTTGTGTAACTTTCGTCTAGTAGAGAGAAAGACTCTTCAAGGTATATTGCAATATAATGTTAGTTATATAAAGTATGCAGTTTGATAATTCTTTTTATGAGGATATTTAATGACCTAGTCTTTCGAAAACAATTTTCATAAAATAATTCGATATATCATCTTTGCAATACAACTCGACATAATTTTGACATTAATATATTTCTGTGGCTTGCTTCTAGAAGGGCCAAAGTCTAAAATATTGGTTTTGAGTTATCGATTTTCTAAGTTTTTGCTGTTTCTTTGCTTTGTGCGTCGCCCCGAGAAGACAAGAACCGCAGATTTAATGGAATTTAAAGAGAGAGAATGCTGTAAACATTGCTGAGAAAGCCTGTTGAGGTCTTCATTCAATGAAGCAGTTGCCAACGGTACCTCCTCATTTTTTTATTTTAAAAATATGCCGTCCGGAAGTGGAGTGGAACCACCAAGTATGGCTATTAGTGCTGTCGAAGCCGCCCGGTGGCGCAGCGGTGTTGCAGTAGGTAGCAATAGCCATACCTGATGGTGGTTCGACTCCACTTCCGGACGGCATATTTTTAAAATAAAAAAATTTTTAATTTAATTGGCGTTTGGGAAAAAAATTGCATTATATACATGTACTTATATTCGCCAAGAAAATAAATACACTTCGGTGTAAAAAAAAAAGAAATATAAACTTGTGTGTCATCGGCATAGCAAATTCGAAATGTACATAGAAAATAAGAGAGGACCAAGAATGGAACCCTGAGGAACTCCTGACTTGATCGATTTGAATTCAGAAATAACATTATCTATTTTAATTGCCTGAAAACTATCAAGCAAATAATTACGCATAAGTTCAACGACAGGCACTGAGAGACCACAGAAGCGTAGAATAAAAAACAATAAATTGCGATTAATAGTGTCGAATGCTCTACTAAAGTCCAATAATACCAATATAACTACCATACCTCTATCCAAGGATCTAAGCACATCACCTGTAACACATAAGAGAGCAGTGGTACAACTATAATTAGCACGAAAGCCTGACTGCCTCAAGAGAAGAATATTATTTCTTAACAGAAATGTACGCAATTATTGCTCCATAATCCTTTCTATAATTTTTGACAACGTTGGAGGCGTTATAGGGCGAACATCTTTATGTTCAGTTGGCGTGGCAATTTTCAGCACAGGAGTAATAATGGCCTTTCTCCAGATCGTTGGAAAAACAGATTTACCTAGTATGGGATTAATTCCTTTAAATTTGTAACTTTTAGGGGGCAGGTTTGTGGTAAAGGTGTTTGTGAAATAGGCACTATAATTTTTATATTGAAACATTTCTTAATCGCTTTCTCGTCAAGTCTAATATCATAAATTCTTCGTCAGCTCACACAGAATTTTTCTAAAACACTTTACCTAGATCATTAGTGCGGCACTGCATCCATCGAATTTGTGACCAGTTGGCTATCATTCCCATTGTTAAACTTCCACAACTTTAACTGGTGAATTTTTTGGTACTAGACGAATTAAATTAGCCCAGTCTCTTGGTACATGGATGTTTGCAGTAGTACACTTTTTCATTTTTTCAATGGCAGCGTTGATAGTATCGGCTTCCATGTGTGTATGCCCAGGGACTAAAAATTTATGATTGATAGATACCTGCCTCCCATCGAGACTGAATTCATGTAAAATCGTTAATAAAATTGCTGCTATTATAATGTTCTTGTTTTGTCCAGGAAAACAGTCACTGTACATATTAGTTTCAGTTATTGCTACAGAAAGATCTTTTAGGTGCAAATAAAGACTAGATCCAATTTCTTGACCTCCCCTGTTAGCAACAGTCTCAACCCACAGATAGCAAGTTGATGAATTTTGTCCTGTTATGGTCTCAAGTATCGTTAAATTAAGTGTCCACAGCATCCGTTTGTAAAACGATATGCTACTTTTTAAAACTGACTGGAGTACGGAGACACTTTTGCAAATCAAAACTAAGTGTTACGATGCTTGAATCAATGGGGTTGCACCGAGTCAGCTAATTCGAAAAGTCTATTTTTTCTTCCAGTATTCCTACTCTTCCAAATTCATCATCGATGGTATTTAGACGCATACCTACCTTATCACAGGTGCCACAAGTATCATTTTGGAATTTGTGAAATGAAAAGTTGAAATCTTCCACAAAAATTCTTCTATAGATAGCGTTGTTTTTTGGAACATAGTTTTTCTCATTGCAATATTCTACATATAGCTGATACATTTAAGAAATATGCCAATCAGGTGCCAGATACTTTTTCGCTGTGCCTTCTCGAGTAGTGGCTTCGATAAGCATAATATGTTGCCTAATGATGTCTTTGTCTGTTTCTGGGATTTTAGGTAGCTTGCCATGCATTTCCCTCTGGTCTCTAGGACAAATTCCTGATGCAGAATATCGCCTTTTTTTCTGTAATTACCCTAACTGTTTTGAGAGCCTGATCTAGAGTGTTTAGAAATATACCTTGGCAGATTACTATCCTTCCAGAACCAGCAGACAGGTAATGTACTGATTTTGTCCTTCAATAGGGGCAAAATCTGTTGCCTTATTTCTTCTTCACTAAATTTCTCAAAGCACTTTTTCCTACAGCTATAATGAATTTTTACTCCTTTAGCCGGTCTAATTTGTCGCCTAAGAGACGTACACACCTTTCGCTGGGCTTTCAGTGTTTTTCTAAGGTTTTTCTCCCATTTCTTAGGATCACGTTCTCTTTTTCGAGATGTAGTTCCTCTTTCAACTCTTCGCTTTCCCCTAGTTCTCTTTTGGGAGTTTGTTTCAGAAAACTTTAATTTGATGCGTTTTCTAGATTTTTGCTTTTTTGTACTAAAAGTATGGCTATGGTTGTATAGTTGTCACAACTGCCACAGCTTTCTTCGACATTTGCTAGTAGCGAATTAAAATCGTCAGTAAGACAGTCTGTTAATAAGTTCTCAATGCCTTTGTCTAAAGAAGGAGCAGGCCGTGAAATAGGAGTCGATACCAGAGTAGTATTTGGATTTGTAGTATCCAGTTGCACTTGGCATTTACTACTTGATTCTGTTAATAACGTTATTATACTGTTATTTTGTTAGAGTGTAGGTAGCCTGGTTTATAATCTGTTTAATAAATTAAAATTAATACTTTTCAAAGTGAAACCAAAATGGGAGTTTCTAAGAACAAAACATGTCACGTAACTTGAAAATTTTGTTAAAATACTAAACGTACCTTCTGTATCATCCTGTATGCGTGCAGACGTTCTACACAATGCTAATATTGCCGTTCCTCTAGAGTACATCACAATAAATCATTAATTGATGTAGTAAAGTAAAGTTTCACAAACTTCATTGAGCAGTGACTGCACAACGATCAATGTCAACCAAGATTCAAACACCTTCTGTTCAGGATTGTTTTATGACCCTGGCCGTTTTACTGTAAAAAGTATCGAATAAGAGCAGGTATTTAGTGGGCATATCCCTATTTTGGGAAAACATTGACAACATTGACCCTTTTAGAACCAAGCCATAGATTTGATGAATAGAGTCTTCAATCAATCTAAAGCTCTCGAACTTTATTCAGATGATTAATGTCAAAATTATAAATCTCACAGTACCTCAGCACCCCCGTACACGGCAGTAGTACATACAGGGTGTCTCTTTAGTGCGTCCAAGTATCACCAGTAGTACTCCCCTTGCAAATATTTTTTCGGAAAAACAATTAGACGGAGGTTACTTGAACTGATATGGCACACGTTCCAAAATTACTTTCACTTATACAGGGTGTTCCATTTTCACTAAACAAAATCCAACTCTGTTATTTTAAATACACTGGTATAATTTTTTCAATGCAATCGATTCAAATGTTTTGTATTAGGGTTCGCTATCTCTAACAATTTTATATAATAATTTCTTATTGCACCATCTTAAAGAAAAATTAATATTGTCAAGCATTTTGAAGCGTAAGGTACCAAACTTCCACAAATGAAAGTAAAAGGTCTTAGATACAGAGAACTGTCATAATTTTCAACAAAATTTATACAGGGTATGCAGAAATAAGCAACAATGACATGCAAATGTTTCTATGCCTGGGGGGTTGGCTTCATTCTCCGGATCTGAATCCGATCGAACATGATCGGTTGGACAGTTCAACGTTATACGATCCCTTCTACAGTTATCATTTATTGCACACATATTCTAATCTACTACGTCCATAAAGGTCGAACCTTAAATATCAGTTAATCTACACATAGACGTTTTTCACCTTTAAAAATATGCTATGCTATTAAATATATCAGATTAATTTAATGAAATTGCCGAAATTTGAATTAATTAACCATAAAACCAAGTGTTATACATGCAATAAAATGCTTACAAGCACTTATCAAGCATTAGATGATTATGCAAGATATGCTAATCGGTCTCTACCAGACTATTATGAAATTCCAACAAAAAAAAACTCGATATGAATGGTTAGTTTAAAGTCGTGAGGATGTAATTTGCGAAACTGGTCGAGCTTTTTTTTTAACAAAAGCAATTATAACTCACAATCAACGTAATCGTTCTTGGTGACTCATTCTTTATTGAACCTAGTCAGTCAATAAAGAGAGGGAGTTAAGCTGCATTTCCTGTATAGTTAATAACACTAAATCATCCTACAATTTTATCGTTTTAAACTTTCTACCCTACTTAACTGTATTTTAGCTGTCTCCGAAATATAACAATACGAGTCAATTTTATTGCACGTGACTTTCGGTTTGTGTAAGTGTTCGGGCCATGTGTTGCACCCTCTTCCATTTCACTGGTAAAAAATAAAGCTCATAAAATTGTTTACGACAGATCACTCCTACTTTTAAGAGGGAATCGAGGAAGTGTAATGGCGAAAACATCACCCGAAAGGAACGATGAAATAGTAAGTAAAATTGTATAGGTATGATATTTTCACCTAACTTCATTAGTGCCTTCTTTCATGGCGCTTATTGGAAACTAAAACTAAGACGTCCTCGACTAACTTCTTGAAAGCTTTTCACTGCTCGCTATAAAAGTTTCAGATGTGTGGAGTGTTAGATCGGCGGAGTTTGATACAATTAGTGTTTGATGGAAGTGCATGCAGTTTATTTAGAATGATATTTTAAATATGAGGTAGGTAGGTCTTGGAAGTTGTGTCCCAACTTCTTTAATTATACAAGATTGATTCATTTTATTTTGGAGGAATTTATGGCATAAAAATTGCAACACAAATTAAGTAAGATTGGAAAAAGCAATTTTCTTCGAAACATATGATGAAGAACTAGAATGTTTGAATATGATCCTAATCCTTTTCAGTTTAAAATCGCCAAACTTTAAACTTAGCTGCAACTCGTATCACTAACACTACAAGAGAACGCTTTCTTCCGAAATAAATGGCGTTTGTTGTCCTATGTTATCTACTTTACCGACACAGAATACACTTAAAACTGTATACTTGCAGACTATACATCATCATATACAGCACGTATTTACTGGCGCATTCTTGATGGGAAAGTCGACTCCTCCGACGACGACTTTTCTTCAAAGGAAGCAAAGCGAAAGAAGCGTCAAGATGTAAAATTCGCCTTACCCGAGCCCGATTCTCCATCTTCCTTTATTTCTATACTACGCCGGAGGGTCGGGTTATATAGACAGTTCGGTATTCCATTCATGACACATCATTAGACGTGATGGGAACGATGCAGTTTTATTTTTCAGTTCCATTCTCTGGAAAGACGCGAAGATAGAGCTAAAATCTCGTTTTTTTTTTTAAAGCGTAAGCATAAAAGAAAACTGTCGCAGTTTAAAAACAAACATTCCGACTAGAATATAAAATAAATATAGTTTTAAAAGAAAATTAATTTCAGTTATACGTGAATTTATTCTATATTATAGAAGGATTTCGAAGGATACACAAATAAGCTTGAAGCCGAACGTTATCCAATCGCCATCGGAACATACAACAAATGCTGCTTTCTCAATGACGACAACGTCTAAAAGGAAAAAGTTCGGCGTAGCCCTAGCGCTAGGTTTCAGGCCGGTCTACACAAAGAAAAGCCGAGATCAAAGTTTTAAATCTAAAGGACTCTTTGGAGACATTTCAGAAACACCGCCGAAAGCTTTGAACGAACTTTGACGTAACGTGTATCGTTACAATAGCTACCCGAGTCGAATTCCTTCCCAGAAAATGCTCCCATCGTTTATAGTAGAACCCTGTGATATCGAAAGTTCATTGAAAAATCTTTTACATCAATAGATTTTCCCTTTTCGATCGCGTTAGTATTCGAATCGTTGGTGTATGTCGTATTAAGTTCGTGATTAGGAAAGTTTTTAAATTGAAAGGAGCATATTCTAAGTTAAGAAATGTATTTTTAGCTTGTTTTATATTAGAGGCTCCGCCTACAGAATTTTTTCCCATCATACCTCACGAGATAGATAGATAGGAGAATTTAAAAGCTGCCATTCAATTTAGTAAACATGTTCCTACAGGATTTATCCGCTGAAACTCTTCTGATTTGCAAACCTGAGCATCTCATTCTTCCAATGGAAAGAGTATGACAAAGATGTTTATACAGATTCTCAAAAATCTTGGTAAATTAATCTATTGAATCTAATTGAAGGCATTAAACGATATCCCATTGGATCCAACGCTGTCCAACAAACGACATCTGAAGAATATAGATGCGAAGATAAGCATTACATAGATACAGCATCCTGCATAAACTAATCGGGACGACATTGGGTGCTTCTGTTGAAACTTTGTGCATTTTAGTCGAAAATGACGTTTTGGTATTGTTCCAGCTCAAACTTACAATTTGGATGAGGTAATTTCTATTTTGTACAACTCTATGCATAAAGAAAGTTTGTTTCAGCAGGCATCACAATCCTCCAACGAGTACAAAAGATCGTAGGAAGAAAAGGGGAACATCAAATAGGAGAAGTTACATCTAGAGAGAGAGAGAGGTGAATTAATGACTCATGTTAGTATAATTTGTTCCAATGGAAATGCTCTACCACCAGTCTGGATTTTTCCACGGAAAGGAATACCCAATGGATCTTTAGGGTTGGCGTCTCCCCGCCTGGCCAGTACCATTTATGACTTGCCCTTCATATGCCTTGAGTCTTAGGATAGACCAGCAAACACAATCAACATTAAATCCGGATTTAGATGTACAGGAATCAGTGAAGAGGACTTCCTATCTTCAACTGTTACCGACCGCCCAATACCTGAGGATACCGATATGTCCTCCAGATCTATTGTCCATAAAACTCCATCAAAGAATGACGGCCAATTTACGTCAGATCAACTAGCAGTCTCAAATAAGGAATTGACACCGAATGTGACACATTGCGGTTTAAACCAAGACAACAATGAATTTATATCTTCAAAGCATATTCAGCCTTTTGCAAAATTCCAACAAAGGAAAGTATGATCGCAACCGATACGTCAGAAAAGATTTTATTGGAAGAAAAGAAGGCAAAATTGCAGCCAAAAAGAAGGCTGCCAGTAAAAGAGACATTTTTCAGAATGAATCATCTGATGATGAACACACGTTTGTAGATTATGCAGACCATTCTTCAGATGATAGTTTGAACTTAGAAGAAAATGGGATGAACAAAGATGTTTCCGAAGGCGATTATGTTTATGGAAAAGCATGTGTTAGAAAATACGTTGCTGTTGTAGGTGGCATAAGTGAAGAGGGATATGAAGTCAGATTTTTGAAAAGAATTTTCGGCTACAGTTAGTTTGAAAGTCGTTGTAGCACTACTATCAAAGCCGGTTAAAGACAACAGGCCCAGGTTTGAAGGGATGGTGTATTTTGATATTCATTTGTCAGACTACAGTCTACAATAAGTTTTATTCTTTTACTCATGGTTACATTAAAGTTGCTCATGTGTTTAAGATTATCAAAGCTCCGTTACCAACTAGATATTTACGCTGTCCGGTTTCTTCCTCGACCCAGTCCATGAAAGTTCTGTTTCTTCCGATAATATTACGAACCAAATAATTCTAGTAGTTTTAAATTCGCGGACTGACCAAAATCACAAAACTCCCCCTAAACGTCAGAAAAAAGGAACTCACAAAAGTGGAAAAGAAATATTAGAAAAATGAAACTGGCATCGGGAGAGGGGGCGTATAAATTCGGTTAACACGTTGCTGCAAGGACAACCGGTGAAGACTGCAGATGTAGAAAGAGGAGTTTTCAAAAAATTGGTCTGGAAAATAGGCGAAGAATTTTGCAGAAATTTAATTAATTGGGTCAACGATTCCTTCAAAATCACTACTTAACTGGATTTATAACGTCTTCTGTCAGATGATGACCTCGAATTGGAACTAGAAGAGCTAAGTCTGCTTCTAATAAATATAGGGGTAAAGCTGTTTTAACCTAATCGTTTTAGAACATTACTATTAATTTATTAATTACCACCAATTTATTAATTTCTAGATTCGTCTTGGCCAAGATGTTTTTGACGTTTGTAAAAAGGATTTTTGCTCTCTTCATGATGTGTCTTCAAAACGAGTAGAGACCATCGCATCATATTTGGCAAAGCCTTCTACTATAATTACCCCTAAGGATATGATTCAAATAGACCCAACGCTATTCCAAAAGAAATCGTTGAATCTATTCATAAGCACATAAGAGTTTCCGAAGCAAAGGTCTCATTATAGTGGCTCCAAAACTATAAAAAATACTACCTCTCAGCTGAACTAAATATTCGCACACTTTTCACATATCTAGCAAAGTTTGAACCAAATATTGCACACTATCACTTTGGCCACCCAAGGTCCGACACTTGCCAGCTTTGTGATACTTTGGAGAACAAGAAGAAGGCAGTTCGTAAGACGAAGAATTGAATGAAGTAGAACAACAGCGCATATTGCATCTAAGTAAAGCAAATACATTTTTTGACGATCTCTCGCAAAAAACGTCTATTGCTGGTGAAGATTCTATGCTTTGACTTCCAGTAAAATGCTCCACTTCCTAAGGTGCCATCTGGTGACGCATTCTATCTTCGCCAACTATGACTGTACAACTTGTATTCATTCTGCAAAGCTGAATAAGTCTACGTACTACTGCTATAATGAAGTGACGGATAGAAAAACCCCAAATGTGACCATCACCACCATTTGGGAGAACAGAAAAATATATTAGAAGAGTGGAACGGATCTACACACCTGAAGAAATTTGGCATATCAAAACAAAGAATTTTTGAGTATGACTCGATTTTATTTTCCCATTTTGATATCAGAAAGAAGAGCTTCCTTTTCCTCTACTATGTTCTGTGGACAAAGCATATGGCTTAGTGAATGGTGTCAAAAAAGTTGAGACGTTTAAAAAAGGACATAACGGTGCTAAGTTTTTTTCTTGATTATCTCTGAAACCATATAAGTGAACTTACATGTTTTTTGCTGTAAGGTCCTCAATTTGTCTCAGCAGAAATATATAAGCAGAGATTTGACCAAATCACCACACAACATTAGCCAGACCAGCCACGTTCGGACTCCCATCCACGCCGCTACTGGTTGAAAAGACAATTTGTTGTTTTATATCGATTCAGTTTTAGTTTAATTGTGCTCTACCAATCCTCTGCGTGATCTTCAAGAGCATGCTTTGTTTCACCCAACCTCCAAAAATCTTTATCGGAACTGCAGGAGGTAGCATCATCCGTATATGCAAAAGGTTGTTCGCGTAAATGGTGAAGGGACCTAAGACCGAGTCTTGCAGAACCCCACGTCCAACCAACGTCAAACTGAACCTGCAGTGCCCAACCGCCACACTCTGGCATCTCTAATAAGTACGATCTTAGTAAAGTCAAGGCAGGATCTCGAATGCTGAAGTTTTTCAGCGTTTTTTTTCAAATCCAACCCTGAAGGGGGTGGTAGAGAGTTTCTATAAAAAATAGTATTTTAATTGATAGCTCTTTAATTTCGATTGCTATTAGAAAATGATCACAACTATTAACTTAAAGCACGCAACGAATGAAACCGCTAAACGCTGGACCACATCACTAACTCCCGTGTATTTTCTAGCATCGTATCCAATTCAGGGACAATTATCTTAATTCCCAAACTTAAACGAGAAATTAAACCGCTTCTATGCATGTAATCGGTACAGGTTTAAATTGCTTTATATCCGGAATGTTTTCCGAAACATTCAGGGAAATTATTCAGGTGACACCTTCATTACTATCGTCTATTTGTCGTTTAATTATAAATTACTGAACTTCAAGAATGACCTCAAAGCAATACCGACGTAGAAAAAGCTAAAAAAGAGTGTAGCCAATAAAATAAAACTAAACAAAAGCTGGGACGATGATGTGCGAACTGCTCCGATATAAATTCTAGAATCACGTCCTCTCCGTTTCTGGCCGGTTTTCTTCTACAATCTCCGCCCGGCGATTCCTTTTTTATTCAAATCGGCATCGTATTCGGTAGCAGCGCGCCTCCCGGTCATCCACAAATCTCAATACAATCGACTGAAAACGTACTAAACAAACGTTGAAAGGGTTTGCCCTTAATAATTCAAAACCTCACTTGAGCTCCTTCTTTGATCAATTATTCAAACTTTCCACTCACTTTGCGAGTGCTCGCCGTTTATTTATTCACGACAACCGGCGCGAGGATAGGTCGCCCAGTTTAGACTTATTTTCGATGGGAGTGAATTCTCGGACTCCCACCGTACGCAAAACTGCCTGGTTCTATCTTCTCTCGTCTTTGCTCTACGGGTTTGCTTTCTTTATGGGAGGTTTCCCTGTTGTATCTATGTGAGCTTACATGTATCTATGTATGTACATAATATAATTCCATTCCTTCCTAAAGTTCATAAATCTAATATTCCTTTGCGACCTATTGTCAGCTCAATCAATTCAATTATCTACAACTTATCTCAATTTCTTTCTCAGATACTTTCATCAGACTTTTCTGATGACACAGTTTATAACAATAAAGACGCCTTTTCCTTTGTTAACACCATCAGAGGAACAAAATTACCTCATGATTTTGTTTTGGTGTCCTTAGATATAATTTCTCTTTTCACCAATATCCCTATTCAATTTTGGTTCTGGACATTTTACTAGAACGATGGTCTTTAGTGGAGCCAAATACCACAACATCCAAAAATAATTTTATCAAACCGAGACTACCTTAGCAAGTCCTGATTCACTCCCACTCCCCCCATAATTCGTTCCTTCAATATAACTAAAAAGTTCCTTAATGACCATCCCCAAATATATGTACATCTTACAGGTTGACAAGGGCCAAAACAAAAAATCCATCATCTTTGTTTGCTTGAACTTTGATACACGTTTTTTGGCTGCCAAGTTGCGCAAACATTTAAGAGACAGCAACTCAATAGCATCACACTCATCTTGATTGGATAGCTGTCTCCAAATATTTAAGCGCCTCTTCATTTGTTGGGCATTTTTCTTCTGGTGCATCTTCTTCGCTGTCTTCATCGTCCTCTTCAATAATGCCGTTGTCAAGAGCTTAGGTTTGGGCTATGATTTAATCTGTAAGCACTTCATACCCGGGATCGTCAACCACTCGTTAATGTTCTCTTCATCGCCAGAACCACCAGTTGAACCAACTCCGTTACAAACTCTTCATTTTGGCAGTTTTCCTCAGCAGGTTCTTCGGGTGCAGTTGCGTCATGGTAGAGTTTGTTCCACGATTTTTGTAACGTAGGTAATTTCTTTGACATTTTCCCATGCTTCAGCGTCCTTCATGGTGATCTTTTTGTAGATGTCTAAGATGCTGTAGGCCTCCTCTTCCTGTCCTATCAAGATCATTCTCAACAAAGCCTTTCTATAATAACGTTTAAATGCTTCTACGACCCCCTGGTCGATTGGTTGGATAACCGAAGTCACGTTTGGTGGCAAAACAAAAGACAACTTTAAATTTACCGTTCTCTCTTTCTAATGTTAGGTCTGAAGGGTGGCTGAGCGCATTGTCGATACACAACAAAACTTGCCCGTTCTCATTAGTTTCTTCTTACCGTTTTTTCACCTCTGGGATAAATACAATGTCATACCAATCGACAAAACTTTTGGTGTCCATCCAAGAGTTCTTTTGATGTTTGGAAGTGAGCGGCAGTTTTTTTATTCCCTTAAAGCACCGTGGATTCTTAGATTAGCCGATCCTGTCGTCTGCTAGCTGAACTTCGACGCAACCGTCCGTAACCAAACAAATTAACAACGCATTTCGAAGCCCTTTCGGATAACCGACGTTTCGGATAACCGGCTTTCGCATAATCGACGCTCTACTGTATATGTGTATACAGAGGGCTCAAAAAGTTTAGGAATTTGCAATATTTAGCAAATGTATATTACCTACCTTACTACATGCATGTCTTGCTTGGTATTGTGCTCTTATGGTTAATCCAATTCCATCACCAGCTCCAACGGCTTTCTAAGCTGTATTGATCGTCAAAACAACTACTGCTGCTGTTGATGTGTAAATTGTGTGTGTTAATGTGTTTCCATGTCTTTGTTACGACGGTACCTCTTTTATCTCTGCTACTATCGCGTAATTAATTACAAAACTGCCAAAAATGAGCAAATTGTCACAATGCTAATGCAATAACTTGTATATCCTATACGACAGAAAGGCGTAATTTTGCTAGATATGAGCATCAGTTTAAATAAGATTGTCCCTAAGTAATTACGTAAATATCTTTCGAGAACGCTTACACCCACGCCGTGTTTTTGGCGGACTACTATGTCGCATCGCAAGATGGCGTTGACAAAGGTCCGTTTTTAGTAGGAATTCCGCAAGAACCCTCGATGCGCCTTTATACTATATGTATGTATGTACGATAGAAGTGTACCATCTATAGTAAAACGCTGAATGGATTTAAGCCGGTCGGTGGCGGTTGGTGCCACTGCCTGCTATGATTAATGACCGAGACAAGATAATCACCCATATCTTGTTAGTATAACTTGTACTCGAGTCGCATTTACATGAATTGAGGTCAGGTTTTGTTGTTTTGTTATGCCCGACGTTGCCGTTACCGCTACTACTACAGAAAGGGAGATGAGTTTTTTCCTTCTGCATCCTATCCGTCGGAATATCTTTTCCCCCGGTTAGTCGGGTTAAGTTGAGAGGGCTTAAAGGCGGGTAAGGATTGAACACGATATGCTGAGAGACGAACGAACGCTAACAGATACGCGAAATGAATCTAATGCGGGGGATCAAGCGTGTCTGTCCATTTATTGTTCGGCTGATTTGGTAACGGTGTAACGTTTTCGTAAAATGGATTGAGGTCGGGGACGTGCTAAATATTATTATCGATCATATATTAATCAATTACTTATTGTTAGTATACAATTACTAGATTAACACAAAAGAAAACAGATGATTACAATGTTTACGTGAAAGGATTTCAAATCTCTATCAATTATCAAGCCTAACGTTAACGGAGCGGTGCACACCCGTAATCATCCTAAAAGCTACCATTCTGCATACTGTTTACGTGTAAATAATACAGTCTAGCATGCAGCATGTTCTTGTACAAGTCGTTGCAAATGTAATGTCCCCTATCCCTACATTTAATTGGGTTAGATGAAGATAACAATCAAATCCTAAGCTTAAGAAAAACACAGAACTTATAAAAATGCCTTTCAAGATATTAGTGTGATTTCAAGGACTATGGACTCATAATGTACATACAGGTAAAACATCAATATCACCAACACCACAACTATTGACGTCCAAAGTACTCAATCAAAAATTATGGTGTTGGTGATACCAATGTTATATCTCTATTGCAAGATATTGTTGATATTTTCTTGGGAACTGGTTCCGCACTAAACAAACTATAGGTCGACCAGAATCCCGTGGTAGTTGCACTTAAGTCAGAGAAGTTGGGTAAAAGTATAACGTTACAGCACTCAGCCGTGATCGGCTTGTTATCCACGGATTTTCAGCGCTTTAGAGTTAGGTAGGCGACTCGCAATTCCCTGGATACACGAGAGACGATGGGCGAGGTGTTTCTGGACTTCGCACATGCCTTTGACAAGGTATGGTATAAGGGACTTATCTACAAAATGATTGTGGCAGGCATCAATCCCGAGGTGGTTAAGATCTTGTGGTCTTACCTGCAGGAGAGAAGTTTTGCTGTCAGAATCGAGGAATCTACATCGTCACCATCAGCGGGCGTTCAGCAGGGCTCGCTTTTCGATCCAACGCTCTTCCTATTGTTCATCCACGACCTTCTTAGGAGCCAAGGAATCCATTTAGCAATTTACGCTGATAACACTGCTACCTTTACGTCATCCAGAAGCGAGGCTTTTGTGTGCCGCCGCTTTCAGTCCACTAGATGTCGCTTGAAGCTCAATCAGGTGAAATGTCAGACCATACGATTTACCAAACGCCTTCGTCCTGCCTATGACTACCTTTTTATTGCCGATTATCGCCTGTATTGGTGTTTTTCAGTCACCTATCTTGGGATAATTCCGGACAGCAGACTGACCCTACGCCAACATGTGACAGAGGTTATAGACCGCTTTAGTGCCGCTAGATCTATAGTCAACCCCTTTATCTGCACGAAAAGGTTGCTCCCCTTAGACAAACTTTTGCTATAATCCATTTTCCTGCATCCCATACGCACCTATGGATCCCTGTCCTGGGTGTGTGTTGCAAAGACGCACCTTAAACGATTGGAAGCACAGCAAAATAAAATTTTGAGGAATGCTGATGACCTCCGAAAAGACCCAGAAATTCCATCCCTCGGCCACTTCGCAATGCAGCTGGTTACCAACACCTTGGACCAAATGGGGAAGTCCTCCACCTCCATTGTAGCAGCAACGGCATGGATCCGGACAGGCCTCCTCCCCGCACTATGGTACCAAGAGCCCAACACCTGCTTCAATGCACAATAAGCTGATCCACTACGTCAGAACACATTTAATCCGCAGCCAGTAGGGACTGTAACATTTTTAGGTGAGAGGGCTTAGGAATATAGTTCAGCCATAGCAAGAGTATGTAGGAGTTTTGATTGCGTTTGCTACGCTTGTTGTGCGCGTTGTATGCATACGCTCCACCTACATGCGCAGAACGTGTCTTCACTGCTACAACATTCCGGTCGGCCTATACATCCTAGATATTTTAAAATTGTATTTCCGAAACCAACTAACCTACTAATTAGCTCGCTAACGCCTTGTGTGATCGTCGCATTTTCTGTAGCGCTTTGTTTATAAGTGATACCGCAAATTGTTTGAAAATATCCCCAAAAACACCGCCTTGATGAGAGACTTGGCTCTACATATGAATTAAAGAACTTAAAGGTTCCAACAGAGTGTAAGATTATCAACGACGATTTTGATCAATGAAATAACCAAAGAAGGGACATTACTCTTGCAATACCTTACACTAACATAATAGTAGCGGATTAATTTAATCAGACGCTATAATATTATACAACCCTATCATATCCCTCTGGATCTGTACTTCGGCTAGTATATCGAATTACTTTTAATTTCAGAGTATAGAGGGCGTAGCTACATATACATTTATGTGTATATATTATATCCACATACGATGTAATGTTTTGCTTTAGGTGTGGCTTCGGGAATGTCTATATAATTTGTGTGCAAATAGATGTGTACTCGTTCTATTTTAGTAATGGCTGAATCTAATTCAATTAGTAATAAACGGGAGTTCATTTGGTATGTTAAATCATCACGGGGAAATACAAATTAAAAAAAAAACCAAGCAATTTCGTTGCGCGCAAGACGTAGATACTTTCTCTTTCGAAACATAAAAATTTGCGCAAGTATCCAAGCGTTCAGCGTAATAAACGAGAGGAAGTGCTGTACTTTAACTAACGCAATAATTCCGATTTAAGGTTAATGTAAGCTTTGCCGTTGAAGTCGCACAAGTTCGAGGCAAATCATCAACACATAGTGGTGTAAACGTCTTCGGATACATTCTTCGCTAAGTAGAGATTGTTGACAAATTCAATACATGGAAGTGCTATTTCAAAGATGGGATGTAGTTTGTGAGTTCCTTATTTAATTATCACCGTGTAATAGTTACTTCAAAGATTGGCAGTAAAGTCATGCACAATAGATGTAATGTTACTGATGATGCAATTATGCTATGGGACTTTACTTGTTAGGAATTTTGTGATTAAATAAGAACAAAGTAAGATAGTAGTTTGATGTAACTGTAGCAGCAATTGAGCGACTTTACATCAGCTATCCTGAGTAATGGACACCACTTTTTACATCCATATATTGTAATAAGTTTAAATCCCAGTTTGGCTGTACCTCATGACCAGATTTCGGGGACCTCAAGATGAAAGATGAGATTAAGATGCCCTAAATTTTGCCATAGCTCAACTTTGAGGTCAAGAATCTATCTTCTTCCGTTGGGGACGGTTCTATTTGGAGGTTGGTCAAAAAATTTAAAGCCACAAGGACTTCAAAGGCAGATGGCCCCATTTGCGGTCCGAACGGTCTCGTATACGACGATCTGGGAAAGTCCAGAAAACCAAACGATGAGTTTGACTATCTTGACACAAGGGTAAGTTCGTTCCTCGACGATCTTCCGGGAATGATCGGCTGACCCATCACATAATATCATTATTTCTTTGAGACGTTTCCCTTCCATCTAGAAGCATATCAGATTCATCCCAAAACAAAAGGGCAAAAATATCCTTTTCCCCCAGAATTATAGTCCTATTATTGTCTAATTTATCCAAGGCCATCGTACCGATTCGACTCAAGGATGCAGCGTTATTCAACAGGAACATTTCGGTTTCCGCGAGAGTCTCTCAAGATAATATCAGCTTTTAAGAATAAGGGAGGAGATTAGAGATGCCTTGGAAAGGTGCAGTGTTTCTGAACGTGGCTAGTGCCTCCTATTCTGTCTGGCACGAGGGCCTATTATATAAAATGAATGAGGTGGAGGTAGATGGATTGGCCACACCGGAGAAAGTCCCCCACAACTGGAGACTAGAGGTTTTAGTGGCATAAGTCCAACCCTAGAAAGAGAACGAATGATTACTATACTTTGAGCTAAGCACGTCAACCACCAACTAAAGCCGTGACACACATATAGACTCAAACATCTTCGTTAAGCCAATTACCTACTGCTTTCAACATACAGCAACATACTCGAGTGTGTATTGGACTTTTGTCTGGCAAATGCGAGCCCTTAAGACTGAATTTCAGTTATAAAAATAGTTTCGGTCATCCAAGCCACGGAAGTAACTAATTGATGTCAATCGATAGGATTGGAGACAACGCGAGAAAAATACTGCCATAAAATGAGCATGCTGCGATAGCATCGCGTACGTCATCTACACGGTAACTAGCGTAAATGTAGCCTGCGGTGAGGAAAAGAGCCACTATACAGTTTGCAAATCTGCTAAAGGCACATTTATTCTTCAAAAAAAAATGAAGCTACCTCTGGTTTTAAGTCTGCTTGCAATTCCAGGGGCAAACGTGATTTTTCTTTAAAATTTGTTTATTTTTTCTCGTCATCTTCGTCATCTGATCCTATTGTGTATTATCAAAAACCTTCCTTCCAACTTGAAAAAAAAATCAATATTGTACTGGGATACATTTGTATCCCATTCCATCGTCGATGCTACCACTCCCCTGTATCCCATTGGTTAATCGTCCTATGGTCCAATAATTCTTGGATTTAGAGGGAAATGTCCGTTTAGAATATACCTATATGAAATCCAAACCCGCTAGATATGGTGTGAAAATATGAGGATTAGTAGATTAAACTCTGCTGTGGAGCTGTGGATACTATAGACAAAATAACAACATTGTTAGATAGCTTTAATAAAAAATGTGATCATTTATAAACAGTCAAACTAACGACTAGCTGTCTTTACATTTTGACAGCTGTCAGAAATATCATTTCATAATTTTATGCTATTCAGATGTATTTTGACAGATGCAATTATCAAATCTTACAATAATTGCTGTTAGTGCTTTAAATTTAAAGAATGACGCAACTTGACAGCTGTCAGAAATTTGTTGATAGTCACTGCACACAAAATTTTAAAAAATAATAACAGTTTTACAAATGAATAACTATCATAAATACGTTTTTTTTTTTTTTTATTTTGCAGTTATGAAATATATTTAAACAGGTACAACTGTTAAACGTCAAAAAAATTGTTGCTATTGTTTGAAGTTTGTAACAATTATCACCACAAGAATAGTACGAGATCAACTACTTTTACAGTTTGACAGCTGTCAGATAAAATTATTTTTGACAGCTGTCAGATAAAATTAGGAGCGTTTCAAGTATTTCACGTGGAAAAAATAACTGTCTTTACAATTTGACAGCTGTCAGACATATCATTTGACAATTTTACGGCAATCAGATGTATTTTGACAGGTGTAATTGTCAAATCTTACAATAATTGTTGCTATTATTTTAAATTTAAAGAATGGCGTAACTTGACAGCTGTCAGAAATTTGCTGATTGTCGACAGAATTTCAAAAAAATATCATTATTTTTACAAATGAATAACTATCATAAACAGGATTTTTTTTTAATTTTGCAGTCATGAAATATTTTTTAACAACTACAATTGTCAAATGTCAAAAAAAATGGTGGTATTATTTGAAGTTTATAACAATTATGACCGTGAAAATCGCACGAAAACAACTGCTTTTACAGTTCGACAGCTTTCAGATACATAGATAGGTGAGTGAATATTCCAAAGATAGAGGATCAAAGAGATGGCCTATATGGTATTATTTCAAAATATCATCGACATTCCGGCCGTAGTTACATAATATGGACTATTAAAAACCCAGAGCTAGCACAAGACAAAACTTATAGATGGAAGTATTTACTTGAACTTGGACAAGAACTTATAAAACCAAATTGCTTAGAGAGACTATCAGAGAGTGCACCGAAATATTGCGCATTTTGTTCAAGAAAAAAACCAGAAAGTCATGTCGAAAGTGTAATAAATATGTTTGCATATTACGTGGTATCAAAAAGACCCCAACAATTTGTTCAATATGTGAAAGAAGGAATTAATACTTCTTGTTGATTTAACATTAAATATATATAATTAAACAATATTGTGTTATTTTCTACTATTTTTATCAAATTCTATAATATAAATATGTATTAATCACATTTGATTCGCAAAATCACAAAATTGTCTTGGAATATATTTCCTCCTGCGACTGTTATCAACTGGTTTGGAAAGTAAGGGATTTTTTTTGGAAGCCAAATATGTTTTGTAATGCTGATTTTGAAGGTGCAAACGATGAACTCTCAAAACAATTATCAACGACAAAGCAAACTGTAAAATAAAACTGGATAAACATTTTTTTAATATTCGGAAGATAATTTTAAGTTTTGTCTTTTGAAGATATTTTAACTAGAGAGTCGTCATGGTGAAGACTTTAATACAGCAGCGCAGTGATTTCTTAAGAAAATAAGAGATAACCCCTATAGATTGTCTAAAAGAGTTCGTGTAGAACAGACAATGATTGGTCGCCGTTATGTATATAGAATGCTGCGGCTAAAAATATCAAGACAACTGTATAATAATTATTCCACTATTGACAGTCAATACTGTCAATTCGAATTGAATTAAATTTTCAATTTAATTACGTGTTCCACGGTGCAGAATTAGTAAACGGATATGTATATATACAGATGAGGCAAATTCAAACGTTGTACTATAGCTTGAATGGAAATTGGAGAACATGCTTTTGCCATCAATACTCGAAATGAATAGCTGAGCAAATAGACGGAGACTGCACAACATGTACAGGTCTAATAGATTCCAGTATTTGCTTATACTATATGCAGATATTGATGGAATTATAATTAAGCAGGCGATTTTCGACGAATATTAATCTACTGATGTAAAAAAAAACAATCGTAGAGAATGCTTGTTTACGATCAAATCCTCGCACGTTGCTCCCTGAATATACTACAGCTATTATCCGCCGTTCTTTGCTTTGTCGGATTTGCGGTAGCACTTACAGCACCGTCTAGCTAGGGCGACAATAAACTTCGAGTAATGTCTGCGCCGTATTTTCGGAAAAATAGTTTTCGAGCATCGATTAAGCGATGCAACTTGGAAATTTTTACTTACCGATAAAGTTTTACGAAGATGCACTTCGATAGGATGCATATATCAGGAGTTCGTCGGTGGATATGGACTCTGTACCCTTCAAAATAGGTCATATTTATGGATAAAAATGTAGTCGCAGCTCTGTTAAATGCAAGGAGAGGAGGATATTATTACAGGATTATTAAATGAGGGAACTTCCTACTATTAACATTTTATTCGTAAACATGCATACGTTTATTTATATACAAATACGACAAAACAACGTCCTTATACACCACTTATTTTTACGACGGCTGGTAAAAACTGCATCAAGAACTAGCGTTCTAACTTTGTACTTGTATAGTGTTTCGGTATATTTCGACTTCTTGGCACTTTTATGCACGATTTTCGCAACATAAAGTTTTACGATCAAAACTGCATCTTGTTTATAGATGTATATACATATATATACACATATATCTATGGAGTGGATGTCTCTGTAAGTACATATACGAGGGAGCGTTTTTATATTCGCGGAATGGGGGATAAGGGGTGGAAATAAAAAAACCAAATTATTTTTCTTTTTCAATATATTCACCTGAAAGACGGATACATTTTTCACATCTTTCAATTAATTTATTTATACCCTCATAAAAAATGATTTCTCTTCATCTGCAAAATACGCCGAAACTGCCTCCTTGACTTCATCATCGGCAGTAAATTTTTTACCCCGCAGCTCTTTCTTCATTTTCGGAAACAGGTAATAATGACTCGGGGCCAGGTCTAGGCTGTAGGGTGGGTGATTCACAATTTCGAAGCCCACCTTATGCAGGGCAGCTAACGCAACACGGCTCTTGTGGACGGGCGCGTTGTCGTGCAAAAGCAGCACACCTTTCGTCAATTTTCCCCGTCTTTTCTCTTTAATGGCTTCTTTTAGTCACTCTAATATTGAAGCGTAATATTCTCCGGTTATAGAAACACCTTTATCTTTATAATCAATCAAAAATATTCCTTCCGAGTCCCAAACTACCGTTGCCATGACTTTCCCAGCTGATTGTGACACTTTAAATTTCTTGGGAGGTGCTGTGTCCTTTTTATGCCACTGCATGGGGTCTTGTTTGGACTCAGGTTCATAATTATGAACCCAAGTTTCGTCTCCAGTAACAATTCGACTCAATACACCATCCTTGTCTTCATTACAGAGGTCCAAAAATGCACGCGAACACTCTACGCGCCGTTGGTTTTGCGGCGGCATGAGCATTCTCGGCACCCATCTTGCGCTGACCTTAGACATGCCGAGATGATCGTGTAGGATTTTAAAAATTGTTGTATCGGATACTCCAACCATTTCTGCGAGTTGTTTCTTCTTTAGTCGAGCATCTTCGAGTACAATTTTATAAGTGCTGGCGTGGTCACCTCAATGCTCCTGCCCGGCCTCGGGTCGTCTTCAAGGGATTCCCTTCCTTGTTTAAATAAACTATGCCACTTGTACACCATGGTTTTTCCTGGACAAGAGTCGCCGTAAACCAATGACATCTCATTCATTATGGTCGCGACTGATTTTCCTTGCCTGGTAAGGAACTTTATAACGGCACGATATTCGATTTTTTCCATATTTCACTTTTCATTCCTGATTATGTTACTTGGTTGACGATAGCACAAAGACTAACTGTCTAATAACAATGAAACTTCGTATTTATACTAATTATGAGTCGCTGCACATGCCACGCCCCCAATGCGCCTAATCACCCCCCTACAACCCGCTCATTCCGCGAATATAAGAACGCTCCCTCGTACATATTTGCTCAGAGAATGCAAGCAGACTCTCATCTACATATAGTTGTGATTTCGACCGCCGCATTATGTAAATTATATTATTACAACTCTGCTGAAATATGTGTTATCGATACACTAACATTTCCGTATCCTTCCCATTCATTATACAGCGACGGTTTCGCCACGAGATGGGGGCATTCTACAAACATCAACAACATATGAAATTATTAACCTGTCGTTAACTAGATAGAGGTAGATGTAGATTTAGAATAACGCAACGTTGGCAGATCAAACGAAAGTGTATGTTTAAGTATTGATGACGCTGGTTTGTTTTTGGATCTGTGGATGCTGTTAAGGGAATATCAGCTAATCATATGGAATTATGAGATGGTAATGATAGCTTAACGAAACGAAAGCGTTGAGAACGTGTTGCGAGCAGAACATAATAAATGACTTACTCGGTGGGGAATTGGATACGAACATTTTTCATGTTGTAGAGCTACATTTTTCAAACTTTCATGGTGTAATAAATTGACGGATAGTGAATGTTATCTACATAATTTCCCTAGACCGCAACAATAAGAACAAACTGGGGATGATATATACTCGTATAAATATGAATTATTATAAGAAATTATGTCCAGATTGTGCTATTAAGAGGGCTAAATTATTTTCGACACAAAAATTTGCGATTCAAAATCTTCGACCAAAAATGTACTATAAATTCTTTACAAAATGCTCAAGCAATAGGCAAAGACTAATTTAGGGCAAAACTGGGATAGACCACCCAGTGAGGTCCTACGCTGATGACATCAGATTTTTTGACAAGCCGATATCTTCTATAACTGAGAGGCTTTATCTGGCACAACTAGAGAATTTCTAGTCCAAAACAACAGACGTTAGGTGGCACAATTTAAACACTTACCAAATTAGACGTGAGGCTTGACCGATTGAACTTGTCATCACTGGCAGATCGAAAGATGGCATGAAGACCTGATTTCTTTTGTCACAATATCTTCTCTGGTGCTTTGTTTTTCAACCTTCAGTAGCTTTAAACTTTAAACGAGGAGAAACTCCTTCATGGCCGCTTAGGAAGGCTGTCCCGTTAAACAGCAACTTAACTTCGGCGTTCTGGTGAATTCGAACCTCGAATGGTTTGACCACATCATCAATGTAGTGTGAGAAGCTTTATCCTGCCATTACTGGAATACGAAAATAACTGAAGAATTTCCAGCCCAAAACAACAGACGCTAGGTGCCACAATTTAAACACTTGCCAAATGAGACGTGAGGCTTGACGGATTGAACTTGTCATCACTGGCAGATCGAAAGATGGCGTGAAGACCTGATTTCTTTTGTCACAATATCTTCTCCGGTGCTTTGTTTTTCAACCTTCAGTAGCTTTAAACTTTAAACGAGGAGAAACTCCTTCATGGCCGCTTAGGAAGGCTGTCCCGTTAAACAGCAATTTGATTTCGGCGTTCTGGTGAATTCGAACCTCGAATGGTTTGACCCCATCACCAATGTAGTGTGAGAAGCTTTATCCTGCCATTACTGGAATACGAAAATATAATTTGCCCAGACCAAAACAACACACGTTAGGTGCTACGATTTAAACACTTACCAAACGAGATGTGAGGCTTGATCAATTGAACTTGTCATCACTGGCAGATCGAAAGATGATGTGACGACATCTTCTCTCATGTTTTGTCTTTCAAGATATGACATATATGCCATTTTGTTGCGCTATCAGTGTCAAATAAGCATAAGTGATCAATATTGAAAAAGCATTTTTTAGAATTGCTTTTCAGTGTTGATTTTGTCAAAAATTGTGCCAAACAAAGAGCATTCGCGGACAGCATTAATAATTTGTTTTCATTTGAAGAAAAGTGCTGCTGAATCATCCCGATTGCTTTGAGAAATATATAGCGAACATGCTTCATCGCAAGATACGAGTGAACGATGGTTTCGGCGTTTCAAAAGTGGTGCCAAAAAGGTACCTATTGTTGGACGATGACGATATACAAACCCAGAAACAACTCGCAGAGCAATTAAACATCAGTCAAGAAGCTGTTTCCAATCGCTTACGATGGATGGGAAAGGTTCAGAAAGTCGGAAAATGGATACCACATGATTTGAACGAAAGACAGATGAAGAGGTGCAAAACAAATGTGAAATTTTGCTCCAACGATACAAACGAAAGTCATTTTTGCAACGCATCGTTACTGGAGATGAAAAGTGGACCGCAAGATCGAATAGCTTTGGCTGGAAGACAATGCTCTGTGTTTGATGGGACCAGAAGGGTGTGGTCTATTATGAGCTATTAAAACTTGGTGAAACCGTTAGTACCAAACGCTACCAACAACAATTAATGGATTTGAGCAGTTCTCTGATCAAAAAATGACCAAAATATCAGAATGAGAAACACTGGTGGCTTACTCACCAGATATGGCTCCATCCGATTACCATTTGTTTGCATCGTTGAGTCACGCACTTAATGAGCAGCGGTTTCGCTCATACGAAGATGTGAAGCATTGGCCTGATGAATGGTTTGCGGCAAAAGGAAAAGATTTTTACTGGTATGGTATCCACAAATTGCCCAAGAGATGGAAAATATGTATAAGTATCGGTGGAGTATACTTTGAATAAATCACTTTGTACTATTCTTCTGAACTGAACGAACAAAAACTTCCATTTCATGCTTGTACGCCTGATATTTCACCTGAAGCTCCATGACCATGTCATCACCATCGCAACCGAAAAACAGGTTTCGCTTTTTTTGGAGCCCACTCCACCTTCGCAGTCCACTCTTTTAACTGTATTTTGGTTGGAACTGTTTAATCGGACACGTTTTTGATCTAGCGTGAGCAAACGCGACAGCCAACGCGCTCTCATCTCTTCAACCGGTAACTGTTCTCTCCGTCTTTCAAGCGCAATTTTTAGATTAGGAAAAAAAGTCGCTAGGTGCTCGATCTGTTGAGTAAGGAGGGTGCTTAAGAAGTTCAAACCGGAATTCGTGGATTTTTGCTATGGCAATCGCTGAGGTGTTTTGGTGAAACAAGATTTTTGTCTGCAAATGTTGGCCTGTGGTTTATCTTATCAAGTCATGGTGCACAGTATGCTCCTGTAATGGTAATCCTCCTAATGCTCCTGTAATTGTAATTTGATGAGATAATCTATTAAAATAAGTCCATGATTATCCCAAAGAAAAAAACAGTCATCATCAGTTTTCCAGCCCCCCAAAAAAACAGTTTTTCTCCGTTTGGAGCAAGTTTCATCTGCAGTAAGTATTCGACGCCAAAACTCTAATTTATTGCGCCCAAACTGCGCCAACAGAGGATTCGAACTGTTTATTTGAACATGGTTTTGATCTAATGTTAGTAAATGCGGTGCCCAATGCGCGGACACTTTTCTCATGCCTAAATATTGTTTCAATAGGTAACAAACACGTTCTCTGGACATGTTTATAACCTCTGCTATCTCTCTCACTTTAATTCGGCGCTCGTGTAAGACTAGTTGGTAAACTTTAGCGATGTTATCGTCATGGTTACAGTTTTTGGACATCCCCAACGCTTATCGTCTCTCCAATGACGGTGCAGAGCCCCCGTATGCAGTGTTGCAAAAATAAAATATTAAATGATGGATCGAATAACAACTGCGCTTTCGGTGAGTACCTGTCAGCAGAGGAGCATCTTCTCCCATCTTCACGTTAGGGTTGAAAATATTTCGGACCATCCTCGTACATCAAATCAAAGAGAGATTCTCACTCAATTCTTCTTGCCCAATATAATCGGAATAATAGCCAAAACAATAGACAAACATCACACTTAATTGGGAGACCGACTATAACGTGGACCCTGGTGAAAATTGCATGAAATTTGCAGCCAAATTAAAATCATAACCAACACAGATTAATATTTATCGTTTCAATAGTAAATGCACGTCATGGCGCTAATCATATAATCGGATCATTACCATAACTAACGAACCATTACTACCACACCTAAACCCCTAAACTATACTCTCATTGCGACATATAGTATCTAATTATCTCGTCGGTTTGTAGGCCGCTAATACAAAATGGATAAACATTAATGCATTTTGCAAGCAGCCAGTTACGTATAATTTCCCAGATTTCCCAGATTTTTTGGTGGAAATGGTGGAAATCAAATACGGACGTGTACGTTGTTAATTAAAAATCTATCAATTTATATTCGGAGGAATTTCATCTAGTTTTATCCCGGTATTTTGATTTAATCTAACCTTCAATTTAATTGATTATTATTAGTGGGATATTATTTCGAACGCGATAACCACGTAAAGTGGAATAAACTAAGGGTAGTTCCCCTGGTAACATCAAAGATGATCCTCACCTAAATTGTGGAATATTGCCGTTCAATTCTCCCCTCCTATTAGCAATTAAGAATAACGTTTTCAGCATTAGGTCTGTAATTATCTTCGTCTTTTGCGCGCAATTTTGAATGAGAATTTCGTTCCTTACCTTATAGACCTCCGAGAACACTTTCATATCTACTACATAGGTAGGATGCTCTAATGAAATTTCATCTTTACTGCTATCGTAGCGATAATAGTAATAATCGTTCTCCCTTGGAAATTTGTTATAATTATTGTACCCGTAGATGTTATTACAAATCTCGTTAATAGATTCCTGTCCAATTTAATTTCTACTGAATTGAGAGATTAATTTAGATAGTCTACTACAATACATAGAAACGTAATCATTGTTAAAAATGTTTGAAGATCTGCTAGAAGATCCCTGCTCGGGCGCCAATTAATCTTATAGTCGGGAATATTCTTACCAACTCTTGTGCCGAAGATAATACAAGAAAAAGCTTTCACTCAAATATTTATATGACCTATTATGGAGATCTGTCCCTGCTTGAACGCCAGACAATCATTAAATTATGAAACTATGGAACGACAACAAAAAAATAGCAAGAATAAATAAAATATTAAATCGAATACCGCTTGTAATGCAGCATATAAGGATTAAGTCCCTGCTCGAACGCCAGTTAGTTGTAATAACATCGTTAAAAGAGGTTGGAGATCTGCTAGAAGATCCCTGCTCGGGCGCCAACTAATCTTATAATATAGTATTCGGAAATCTTATATTTTTCTGATAAATTACTTAAATAAGAGATACCTTCGGTTAGCAATTCTTGCGCCGAAAACAATAGAAGAAAAAAGTTTTCTTGAAATAAATATTTGACTGGAGGCCTGTCCCTGCTTGAACGCCAGACAATCATTAAATTATGAAACTATAGTCTGAAGCTCGAAAAACAAACTTTTCGGGTGTGTGTCAAAGAAACTACCTCGATAACCAATTACCTTGACAATTTCTATCCCAAACTCGCTCTCCCTCTTTTGTGCTATCCATGTTAGATATGTTATTAATGCCAGTGTTTGACGCTCGCACCTAGCTCCACATGACTATAGAAAATGAATTCTAATAATACCCATATACCGAGGACAGAGTTCCTTCGTCCTCAGCCAACTAACTGCCCACCTCCTCCACTATCATTTCCTCGTCACATCAAATACGTTATCGACAAATGAGCAGGGATGGGGTGGAAGCTGCAGATATTTCAAGATAAGGACCAAACGCTTGGACTTGATTCCGACTAGTTCTGTAGAATATCATCTCCAGATTTGTTGTCTTGGTATAAGGGGTTGGATAGGAAGCTACAGAGTTTTAGGAGTCGTCACCAGGAGGTTCAAGTATCTGGATAACAACAAGACAATAAATGGTTAGAACGAAGGAGTTAACGAGGTGGAGTAATAAGATACTTACTCTGTTCTAAAATATCAAATTAGAACACCAGAGTCTTGGCCCAAAAAGCAATCTACTACTGTTGGTCCTACTCGGTCCTTTTTTCCTTTTCCAGAGTTGGATTGTGGTCCATAAACACCATTGTCTTCTGGTTTTCGGACGGGCTTCTTCCATCGGATTCATTCGTATAATATCGTCCCTAAAATAGGTTAGGTTATTAGTTGGGAGGAGTTCGTGGGAATTAGACGATGCTGTGTTTATGGAGAAAGGGAAGAAGTGGAGAAATGAGAAGAAGAAGGATGGAAACGCTTGATCAGAGGGAGTGAATCTAGATGTTGCGTCACGATCATGCTGCTGCGTCCTGGTCCCTTGGATATCTTGGATTTGGTGTAATGTGAGGCGCCAGGCGGACATCATGATCCGGTTGACCCTGATCTTGGGCGGTGCATATTCTTCTCTGAAAGCAATCTACGGTAATAATGTTATTAAGCTCTAAAACAAAGATACTCCTTTGTGGTTCATTACTTATCTCACACTTTATCAATGCAAATAAAATTCAAAAAGTCCAAAATTCATGTTTGCGACTTATATTTGGAATTGGAGACACACAAGCTGGAGATGGTCAATTGGCTTAATATGAGGAATCAAAGACTATTAGTTTGAGTCTGTCTTATTCTGTAGGACACCTTGACCAAAGCAGGGACCTCGCCGAGAAAAGTCTTCAGACCATTTCGGAGATGTACAGGCCAAAGTCTAATCTGGAGTCTAGGGTCATTCCCAGAAATTTTACGCAAGTGAACTTAAAAGAGATGCCACAAACAAAGTAAATATTGAGCCCTAGTTAATAGAAAACAGGATCAAGAAAGATGGGGATAGCTGGAAGAAATAAGAGAAGACCTAAATTTTTGGCCTGATATGCCGGAAAGAAACATATTACTAAAGGGCGTCACTACTAGTACCAATCTTTATCTTTAATTATATATTTAATAACCACAATAACCTGCAAAATAATGCTGTCAACTACTTTAATAGATGACCAAATTTATACATGTAAAGAGAGAGCCTCCCTTGAACTTCTTTTAATTGAACACCTTAAAAAAAATCTAATACTTTAAAATCAGAATATTTAATAAGGTTGAAACTATAAATTAGTCCACATTTCCACTGAGATACGAGGCACCTTCTTTCGACCAGGAGCACCCGTATTAGGTATAAACCATCCGCTATTATATTAAGTGGTTCGATTAGGTAAGTAGATCGCTGGAACCCTTGTCAAAACACCTTTAAATCATGGCCCGAAATTAGTTAGCGTTTAGTAAAAAGAGTGTAGAAGACTAGGCGGATAACGTAGCAGCACTGCATGCGTCTGCATATTTCTTCTTTTAATTGGATATTTGATGGATGGTAACTGCATTTTTTACCTGAAGTTTTTAAATGATACTGTTTTATTTTAGAAGAGGTGGTTGATTAAAGAGGCAGGTGAAAGATGTTTAAAAATTAACGAATTTAATTTAGCAAAAGGGACAACACATTAAAGGTTAGTGCGACGAGCTGTTGGGAGATGCAATGTTATGTAAATATTTGTCTGAAACTGCGCTAAAATAGCTCCAATATTTCAACTAGCGTACGTTACAATAAATATCGTTTTATGTTGATAGTTTGGCGAGTACAATTTATCACGCTGTCGGGCTCCGGATAGCACGATTCCTAGTACTGCTCTAGTAACGAATAACGTGTTTTTACTAATGGCTAAAACGTAATTGAAATTATTATTTACATTTCATCGCTGAACGCACACACGTATGCATGTTAGCAGCTTGATGTAGTTGCACCCGGACAACATTCATGTTGTGTGTATACAGGTACGATATTACTAGGACATCAGTGCAAAACAAATAATGCGTACGTGATCCACATTGTTACAATTATCAAAATAAATCATGTTCTTAATTGACATGGCATAAATCAGTTGATGCATTTACATATTTCAATGTTTTCGGGTGAAAAAGCAACGTTTGTGGTCATTTGTTCGATTCTGTCCAAATAGTACGTGATTATTAATTGCGTTAAAATAAAATAAGTACATTTTGTTATTGCATAAAAACATATATAGTCTATGGTACTGTCAAATCAGTCTAATATTTTTAGCGAACACAATTTTACCCACTTTATAATCAACGAAAATGAAAAATGAAAACAATGCAGCTTTTTAATAATTTTCGGATCATGCAGGCAATGCAGATTTTTGAGATTTTTTGCTTTGAATCGGTTAAAGGTCGATTGGAAGATCCAGTAAAAAGTGAAGTCTTTCGTTATCCAACCCTCCGTGGGATTGAGAGGGTGGAGGGTTTGAAAGCAATACATGAAAAGCATTTAAACAGAGCCCATTCAGACAATGCAGCTTTTGTAATTTCTTACTTTGGATCGCTTAAAAGTCGATGGATAAATCCATAAAAAACTTTCGCGATGATCTGGAAAAACAATCGTTGAAGCAACTCGTCATAGGCCGATCAACGAAGACTTTAGAAAGGGTTGAAAGATCTGACAACCCACTCATCAGCCGGTTGGCCATCCTCCACCTTAACAGACTCCCTCCTAGAGTGGCAGTAAGAAGACTTTTGGCGATCGACGACTAATTCCATTCTGTTTAACCATATTTTCAACATCAGCCACACAAGGATAACGAGATCGAATTCGAACTAACATCTCCAGCCCAAAAAGGCAATCAAAGATGAATAAAGAGCACAACAACCTCCGTTCGGCTATAAAAAAGAGAAGGAAGACCACAGTCAATAAAAAACTAACGTTTATATTGTCATCTATCAATACAGAGACCATGCAGACTATGCAGCTTTTGACATTTCTTGCTTTAGATCGCTTAAAAGTCGATGGATAGGTCCATAAAAAACTTACGCGATGATCTGGGAATACAATCGCTGAAGCAATTCATCACAGGCCTATCAACCAAAACTTTAGAAAGGATTGAAAGATCTGATATACCATTCATCAGCCGGTTGATCATCCTCGACTCTGACAGACTCCCTAATTCCATTCTGTTTAACCATATTTTTAACATCATAACCTCAAATTCCAGATTATGAACGTTTCTTAGCGCCATCTCCAAGAGATTTTCTCATTCTAAATTTTGTAATAAGTTTTCTATAGTGATTTGATTGTTCAACGACTTCTTTAAGGTTGCTTCTGTGCTTCCTGATTGATGGACTCATTCTTGAAGATCAAAATCATTTATAGCATATGCCCCAAATGTTGCTTTGAAATCTTCATAACGCCATTTAGAAATAAATTTTCGTTTTCAGGTATTGTCCAGAAGATAAAAAGAACCAGTAGTTTTTGGAGCAACCTCTAAAGAGGCCATAAACTGCAGAAACTGGGACAAATTTCGTCTTTGGACTTTCTCCCTCTCTCAGATATAAATATAATGAATGAGATGATCAAGTGTTCTCGTTTTTTTGGGTTTTCCAGATAATGTACTATTTTATTGGTTATGCATCTAGATCAGGTCTTAGCTGTTCCTGTATTGTCAACTTCTATGCAGCGGTATCAACGAAACTTGATCCTTAACTCTCTGCCCACACAAGGGGTTGGATGACAAAGATATTACTTTTTATGGATCTATCTGTTGACCTTATCTGCATGATTTGTTTACATACTTTTCAGCTTTACATTAATCGTGGTTTTCTTTCGCTTTTTTTAAGGCCGAGCAGAGATTGTTGAGTTCTTTATTCATCTTTGATTGCTCTTTTGGACTGAAGGAGTGTTAGTTCGAATTCGACCTCTTAGTCCTTGTGTGACTGATGTTGAAACTATGGTTAAACAGAATGGAATTTCTTCTTTGAACTTTCTTCCTCTCTCAGATATAAATATAATATATGAGAGAGAACTAACACCTTGAGCCCAAAAAGGCTGACGTTTTTCGTTACTGAGAAGGGGGTCGAGAAGCAAGTTTTACTATTTAATTTTTTTCTCATATTGTCACCTATCAATACAGGAAAAGTAAACATAGACCATGGAGGTAATGCAGCATTTTGACAATTCTTGCTTTCTATCACTTCAAAGTCAACAGATGGATCCATAAAAAGTAGCATCTTTGTCATACAACCCCCTGTGGGTGTGGGGGCAGAAAGTTGATGATCAGGTTTCATTGATACCCATTTCATTGCATAGCCGTTGACAATACAGAAACAGCTGAGACCTGATCTAGATGCATCACCAAGAAATAATATATTATCTGGAAAACCCCAAAAAGACGATAGGATTTGATCATCTCATACATTATATTTATATCTGAGAGAGGAATAAAGTCCAAAGAACAAATTCCATTCTGTTTAAACCATATTTCCAACATCAGTCACACAAGGGCAAAGAGGTCGAATTCGAACTAGCACTCCTTCAGTCCAAAAGAGCAATCAAATATGAATAAAGGGCTCAACAATCTCCGTTCAATATAAAGCTGAAGAATATGTAAACAAATCATGCAGATAAAGCAGTCTTTTGACATTTCTTACTTTATATCACTTCAAAGTCAACAGATAGATCTATAAAAAGTAACATCTTTGTCATCCAACCCCCTGTGGGTGTGGGGGCAGAGAGTTAAGGATCAAGTTTCGTTGATACCGTTGCATAGACCATGACAATACAGGAACAGCTAAGACCTGATCTATATGCATCACCAAAAAAATTGTATATTATCTGGAAAACCCCAAAAAAAACGAGAGGACTTAATCATCTCATGCATTATATTTATATCTGAGAGAGGGAGAAAGTCCAAAGACGAAATTTGTCCCAGTTTCTGCAGTTTATGGTCTCTTTAGAGGTTGCTCCAAAAATTGAAGGTTCTTTTTATCTTCTGGACAATATTTGCAAACGAAATTTATTCCAATTGGCGTTAGGAAGATTTCAAAGCAACATTTGGAGCATATGCCATAAATGATTTTGATCTTCAAGAATAAGTCCATCAATTAGGAAGCACAGAAGCAATCTTAAAGAAGTCGTTGAACGATCAAATCACTATAGAAAACTTATTACAAAATTTAGAATGAGAAAATCTCTTGGAGATGGCGCTAAGAAACGTTCATAGTCTGGAATTTGAGATTATGATGGGCTAGGGTGGCTATTTTGCTATGAATTTTTGAAAGTAGACATAATTCTTCGCTTTCATGGACTGCCCCATTTTAGGAATCAAAAATTGAAGGTATTTTATATTTCGGACAACTTTTTAAAGCGGAGAGCATTCCATGTTGTGCTAGGAAAATGTCGAAGAACTATTTGGGCCATCTAGTATAGATGATTTTGATCTTAAAGAATGAATCCATCAATTGGCAAGTACAGAAGCAATCTTAAAGAGGAATTGGGCATTGAACAAGAAACGTCTCTACAAAAGACTTGTTATTAATATTAAAATTTGAAATATTTTTAGCATTGACTGAGTACGGCAGTAAGGAACTTTTATAATCTGAAATTTTAAGTTATGGTGGGTTGGGGCGGATAATTTGTTATGGATTTCTGACGAGACAAAATTCTTCGCTTTCAAGTAAGATCAACAATTTATTTTTCTGCAGAGGGTGCCTCATTTTAGGAGCCAATAAAAATTGAAGATTTTGTGGCCGGAATTGAACATTAGATCTATTAACCTCTTTGCAGCGTTTGTTTTTGATTGAAATTTAAGATCATGGTGGGGAAAAATGTTACTACAATTTTTGACCAAGAATGGAGGTCAATAAGAATAGCAAGAAACCATTCTAAGTGGTGTTAGCAAAATTTTAAAGCACAATTTGGAGCATCATTGGATGATCTTGGTGATTCTCGTCTTTAAGAATGAGTACGTCGATTCAGGACCTTTTAACTTCTTTGAGACGATAGTAAGGGACCAGATCAGTAAACTAGAATGTCTTTTTAGTAAAATGGAGACCATACTCGCATACAGTTGCACAGCTGAGTTGAAGAGACAATGTGACATTTGTCAATATAATTACGAAGCTTGGTCCTGTGGTGTCTTCTAGTTCAGCTTAGTTTCTGCTTGGCCAACATTCTACTACTGATCTTAACTTTCCCAATGTACCTAAGTTATTATTATTTTTGTATCAACAATATTACTACATAACCTAAAATTTTCCTTAAGATTCATCTTTCTCCATCACAATTTTCCTAAATAAGCAAACTTAACTCAATAGACGCTAAATATATTCATAGGTAAGAAGCTGTATAGTGTATTATCAAAGGATCTCATTAATTTTGGCAATCAAGTGAATTAATTGAGCGTAATCATTATAATTAAAGCGGTGTAAAGGGAACTGTATCAAGTTGATTGGTTTATTTGACACAATTAGGCGCGATCAGGTTCATCGTAGAATATCTTATATTAAGGAAAATTCCTATCGCTACGACACGTCATCGATTCACCAAGCAATTTCGAACAAACATATAAATATAAAACAGAACCGGTATCTCATAGGGAAATCAATTATCCGCGACGACATTTTCATCTTAAGTTTTCTTATATAACGGTTCATATGTTGCCGTTTGCTGTAGTCTCCTAATTGAAAAAATTGCCGAAGCTAATGTTCCTCTCAAATTGTCGACGTGCCTACTCCAGTTCAATGATGAGGTAAGAACTAATCCCAAGAACTTGACTTCCTGTTCTTCATTTTTGGTTATCGTTGTTGATATCCGTAATTTTTTAGTTTTTAAGTCATTTAATTTTAATCTATTACCACCAAACCACTCCCCGGCCTCAAGTAGGGCAGTTTCAATACTTTCTTCATTGTTTGCTCCTCTAACTAGGATTGACGTATCATCAGCAAACTGAGTCACTTTTCCACTCCTAACGCCGAGTGATAGATCGTTGACATATATTAAGAAAAGAAGAGGACCCAGAATCGACCCCTGCGGCACTCCACACGTAACAGCAGCAGCTCGAGACCGGACTCCGTTCCATTCCACAATCTGTACTCTATCATGAAGATACGACTGAATTAACGTACTTGCCAAACCACGGACACCATATGTCTCCAGTTTTTTTATCATAATAGCATGGTCCATGCTGTCGAAAGCCTTACTTAGGTCACAGCAACCAAGCATCACTTCGTCACCAGCATCAAACGCATCAGCTATATATTCCAGCACCTCTGTGATCGCTGTAACTGTTGACCTATTCCTACGGTACCCATGTTGCGCATTTTGTAGTAGTCCGCTCTGTTCCAGGAACGTCATCAATCTGGTCTTAATTATGGTTTCAAAGACTTTTGATATTACTGGTAAAATGGAGATGGGTCTATAATTTTCAACGTCGTCTCTATTTTTCCCTTTGCATATTGGTATTACCTTGGCAACCTTCAAACATTTTGGAAATACGCCATTGCTTATACAGTCGTTAAAAAGGTTAGTCAGTGGATCCGATATGTGATCTATAGTTTTTTCAACATTTCGGTATTTAATGAATATATGTCCAACGTTCTTTTGTTTTTCAATGATTGCACTATACCTTTAACTTCATCTTCTGTTGTAGGATGTAAGTATATACAATGTTTATGTGCAGTTAGACTATTCGCAAGGAGTAGTTCTGCCATCAAATGTGGACCTCTGATGGTTTGTGCGGCAATATTACCAACAGATACAAAGTAAGTATTAAAATTATCCGCTGTTATTTTAGTGTTTGCCATTTCTTTCTTTTTGCTACTCTGTGTTTCGTTTGATATAACACTCCAAATTGCTTTATTTTTATTATCTGACTTCATGATGTATTCTGTATTTTTGTTTCGTTTTGTTTCAACTATTTTTGCTTTGTATTCCTTCTTTAGATCTTCATACAATTTTTTGGTTTCATTATCCCCCGTAACATCATATATAGTTGCGATGCTATCTAACATATTTTTCATAGCCTTTAGCTCCATGTTTTGTGGAATATTTCGTTTATTTTTGTCTATTCCATGTACCTCTACTTCCGGAAAGGCCTCATTATACGTATCAACAAGAACATTGTAGAAGTATTCGAAAGCGAGCTGTACATCAGCAACCAGAACGAACGACTGCCAGTCAAATGTCGACATCTTTTGAATGAACGTGTAAGTATTATTTTCGTTTATTATTCTAATCTTTCTCTTTGTTGCTCTATTTTCTGTTTCAGGTCTATGGTTTTTGCATATAACCAGCTCCTGACACAAGTGATCGGATAGGTGTATATTTTTTGTCTGAGTTTGGACTATCAGATCTTTTCGAGATAGAAAAAAATTATCAATGCATGTTGCTGTGTCTCTAGTGATCCTAGAAGGTTCATCAAATATTTTGTACATACCAAACGATTCAAATAAAGTGACCAATTCGAGTGATTGGTTTGTCATTTCCAGTAGATTAACGTTAAAATCACCTGCCAGTGTCAACACAGCATCTGGGTACAAAGTGAAAATTTCATTTATGGCGTCACTTAAATGTCCTATGAATTGCGCAAAATTGCCTAAAGGTGACCTATATACTGCTATTAGTATCATATTTTCATCTTTAAAGTGAATACCAACAACTTCTATATCTAGCTCCACGCAATAATTGTCCAGAAAGCCTAGCCTTTCGGTTGAATAACTGGATTTCTTGAGTATTAGAACACCACCATGTATATGTCTTTGCCTACAGAAATCTGTAGCAACAGTATAACCCTTAAACTTTATCTGATCAACTTTTGCCTTTGATAGCCAATGTTCTGTTACCAGCATAAAATCGGGCTGGACGTCGTTTAAGTAGAATTCTACTGCGTCAATTTTATTTGATAAAGACTGTATATTTATATTATCAATAACTGTGTTTGCTTTCATTTGTTTATTTTTCAGTAAAGTTGGCGGTTTTTCGAAAAAAAATATATTTCTTAACGAGTATATTTTCTGGCCAAAACTGTGGGTCATAGAGCTGATCTTTTAAAGAAATATCGGCTCCTATTCTAAAAGATACGTTCGTACCCTTTGATGGTAGTGCAAAAACTTCAAATTGTTTTCCTGGACATTTCTTTTCCAAATATTTTTTTACGTGTAATTCTGCTGTACCAGTCTTACATCTTCCGATATATAGCCATAATTTACGTTCTCTTCCCGTAAATTCATCGGAACTCGATGCGTTAGATCCATATATATATTTTGTAAACTTCTCGTTTTCCTTTTTTCCTTTTGTCAACATATTTTTATGTGTTTCATTTTCTATTTTCTCATAATTTTCAATTTTTTCCTGTACGATATTGCCATTTGATGCATTCCCATCGGTTCTGGATATTTTTTTTTTTCTTTCGGTAGTTTTTTGCTTTCTTTTGCAAACGTGTCTGTTTCAGCTAGTTTTTTATTCAGATTTTTTACTTCGTCTTTTAATGTTTGTATCTCCTTTAGGAGATCTTTTGTATGTTCTTGCATTAACTCGGAAAATAATGCTTTAAAATCTACAACGCTTAGTACGATTTGTGCTTTTTGATCTTGTTTTGACTTTTCTCTCGTGTTATTTGCCATTGTCAAATTTAATTTATTAATTTGGTATGTTTTAAAAGTGAAAAGAAATATTAGGAGGGAAAATAGGGGAAATATAGGAGGGAGAGTTACTATGGAAGTAATCTCATTCTTTCATCGCAAGAAACTTTTTCCCCACGAAAACATAGAAAAGCAATCGGAAACTGTGTGTCTACATATATGTATGATAAAGGAAAGAGGAGGTGGGAAAGGGGCCGCTAATCTGTAGCTTCCGTCAAAAACTTGCAACAAATTTCTACGCCATTTATATAACATAGTTTGTGAGGCGAAGTTTCAGATCTGCTCACATATATTAACGATTCTCCTTGGTGCTGTGGATTCTCTTCCGGGAGAAAAATTCGGAAGTTTGCTTATCCTCTCGGAAAACACGGTGAGAATTATAATGATCCAGACCGGATAGCTGAAACAAATTAGGAGGATTTAATATGAAACGTTGGACCATTATATTATATCCTTATACGGTGGAAATTTGCCAGAATCACCTGAGGACTATCAATATGTTATGGGTTAAAAATAATCCTGGTAGGTATTGGAACTTTTAATATTGGCTGTACCGAGCAAGTTTTTGTCTTTAAAAATTCTATGTCTTCTACCTACCAACCTTGTAACTTATTATTACTATCGCGTTTGAGATTTAGTTTAAATTGTATGGAAAACACTGACTAGGCGATGGACTTCAAACGATACATAGAATCGGAAAGGAAAAATTAAAAAGATACCTATATCAAAGTTGTTACTTTTGTTAAACTTGCCTGATCAGCTCAAACTAGTTCCAAGCTTGCTCCTATAGTCCAAGACAGGCCTGCCTTTTTGGCAGAATCAACTTGCAGTCGTGTGGTATTTTTGCTAGTATGGTTGGACAGAGTTTTGTACCACTAGATGATGTTTTCGAACAAACTAGATGTGCCTGATAAAGCAGAAAATGAACCACAACTTCAATCCAACAAAAAAATATTCGTTGTGACTAACTCTAGATTTGATTTTGGAAGTGCCATATCACCAAAAATAATATCATGTTTTGATACTATCCCAAAAGGTAATACGTTAACAGCCCAAGCTAAGTTATTTCAGCCTTGTTATGTAGAAGACCAGAGAGAACTTGGAAGACTTAAATTGAATGCAAGCCTTAAACGAGAAGCATGGAAAGCTTTTCAGATGTTGTTTTTGACAATTAAATTATCACCCACCATACGCTACCACCTCCCCCTTGCCAGTCTGTCCCCAAACTCCCCAATCGAGTAAACACACCACTGCAGTAATCGAGCTTTAACTTACTTTCTTCGATAATTCAAGCCTGTTAGTAGGAATCCGACGAAGATCTTTAGTTCTACTGTCATACGAAAGTGCAAACGACTCTCAAAGAGCACCTCCATACGTCAGCCGCGACTGCACCTGCATAAAATTGAATAATAACCACAAATGAACAATAACACAAAGGAAATTGCGATCGATAGCAGTATTCCTTCCATAACAAAGTATGAGCAAATTTGACTCCTGAAAAATTTTGTGTTTTATATGCTTCAATATTTTGATTATCCAACGAAATATTTAGAATAGGACAATCATGTGACTGGATTGTACGAAACAGTAATAACACAGTTGATTTAAAAAGCATTTAAAAAGCAAGACGTATCATCCTCGTATATAAAAAGGGGAAGAATCAATGAAGGAATCTCTGTCATTAATGAATAGTAAAAAACAATATAGGGCCTAGAATAGAGCCTTGTGGTACGCCAATAATTGAAATCGATTTGCTAGATATATACCATAATGTTACCATAGAATTGTATTTTTTCCATGATCTACACAATCAAACGCTCTACTGAGGTCACAAAATACGCCAGCATGATAGTGACCACAATCTAGTGGATCTAGCACTTCATTCAGGAAAGAATGAATCGCTGCAATCGTCGACTACCTACCTCTATAACCATGTTGAGTTCCTATCCAGATAACAAAGAAGCCTAGTTAACATAGCATATCCAAAGATTTTTGAGGAACTAGATGTAATTTATATTGGGCTATAGTGACAGATCCGTTTACAAAACCTTAAACGATCTCGATCTACTCGACAAGCCAGATTTAATATGGAATCCAATCCCCTGTGGGGGCAGAGAGTTGAGGATCAGGTTTCGTTGATTCCTTGCATATGCGTTAACAATACAGGAACAGTGAAGACTTCATCTAGATGCATCACCAAAAACTAATATATTAGCTGGAAATCACCAAAAAAAGGAAAGGATTTTGACAATGCTTTTGAACAATGTTTGACGAGCGAAATTTATGCCTAGTGGCGTCAGGAACATTTTGGGCATATGGCATAAATGATTTTGATGTTCAAGAATGAATCCATCAATTAGGAAGCACAGGAGCAATCTTAAAGAAGACTTGGGCATTGAACAATCAAAATCATTATAGACGACGTATTACAAAATTTAGAATGGGAAAATCTCTTGGAGATGGCGCTAAGGAACGTTCATAATCTAGAATTTGAGGCTATGGTGTGCTAGGGTGGCTATTTTACCATGAATTTCTGAAAGTAAACATAATTCTTCGCTTTCACGGACTGTTCCATTTTAGGAATCAAAAATTGGGTATTTTATATTTCAGACAACTTTTTAAAGCGGTGAGCATTCCAAGTTGTACTAGGAAAATGTTGAAGAACTATTTGGGCCATCTAGTATAGATGATTTTGATCTTAAAGAATAAATCCATCAATTGGCAAGTACAGAAGCAATCTTAAAGAGGACTTGGACACTGTAGAATAAACGTCTCTATAAAAGACTTGTTATTAATATTAAAATTTGAAATATTTTCAGCATTGACTGAGTACAGTAGTAAGGAATGTTCATAATCTGAAATTTTTAGTTATGGTGGGTTGGGGCGGATATTTTGTTGTGGATTTGTGACTAAACTTAATTCTTTGCTTTCAAGCAAGATCAACAAAAAAAAAAAAAAGGATTTTAGACCAATGCATGCCGTTTCCTACAATTTATTTGTCCACTGGGGCTGCACCATTTTAGAAGCCAATAAAAATTGATGATATTTTGGCCTCTAGCGGATCTAGCACTTCATTCAGGAAAGAATGAATAGCTGCAATCGTCAAACAACTGCCTCTAAAACTATGTTGACTTCTTATCCAGATAACAAGGAAGCCTGGTTAACATCCGTTTGCAAAACCTTAAACGATCTCGACCTACTCGACAAGCCAGATGTCACATGATCATCGTAAGACGAATGTTCTTGGTGCTAAGCGAAAAGCCTAGTTCAAGAACAACTTCTGGATCAAGTAAGGGGTACACAACCGTTTTGGCAGCGGTGTCTGAATCAAGTCTAAAAGCACCAGCTCCAATAATTTTTAAGGGATAGAATGTGTAGAACTTGTGGATATTCCTTTCCTGGAACAGCTTATGCTGCCAGTCTCAATGACTGGATGGTAGTCCATATATATTTTCTAATTGTTTCGAAATAAAGCACCCTTCTCACCAGCATTGGGAACGACGATTTATGATGGGCATAGTACCCATGCAAGTATTCAACTCATACAGTTAGCAGGCGCTAATGATGTCACCATATTAAAGTTGCCTCTATGCACACAAGTCATCTCTTACAGCCCCTTAGATTTGAGAATTTTCAAATTTGTGAAGGACAACTGGGATTTGAAACTTGTGGGTTGGCAAAGAAAAAATATGGGTCCCAAGGTACAACACTTGTCGACCAAATGCAACTGATAAGATCAATGGAGAACAGAAGGAAATCAACACGGGACAGTTCGTTGACATCGCTGGTCCACCGAATAGACCTGTTTAACCGAATGCTCAAGTCAAAAATTCCTTTAGACTTTAGGGGCTACAAAGCAAGATCTTTCTAATGAAGATTTAGAGAATTGTGATAACAGACTTGTCAAAAATGTCAGTAGCATGGAGTGTTCAAAAGCGGGGGGGTGGATGCATATATTCAGAATAAAATTACTTCAAGCGAATACGTTGTCTTACCGAATAAGGCATCTAACTCAATTTAAAACAACCTATATATATGTATACATCCATATAAACAATCTATCTATCTGGAAGCCTTCAGGTCAGAAAGAGATCCCAAAGCTCGTCCGGTTTAACACACATTTTCAATTTGCTTTCCGTTTAATTATCACATAAATAGCTGGTGCTCTCCGGTTTTCCCATTCGCACGTAGTCCTAATATACATAACAGACAAAATACGAACGCACATCTCATTTGTAATACACCAGAGCCTACTGCCTGATATACATATATTATGCAGATGGAAGACGAAACGAAATGAAAAACTGATGTCGCCCTAGAGGTACAACGCTGATGTTATACCTACTAATTTATTATAGTGGTACGTCCTTTTTGCTACCTACTAGCATTATAAAATATTAGTGTGCGTTTGGTATTATGTAAGAGGATCGGGGTCAGCCTGTACTAGATTAGATTTTAGGCTATATAATCTAAATCATTATCTTAGATATGCGCGGTGGACGTGGTTTTAATGTCTTTTGGTGAGATTGTAATTGGCTTTCGTGTAGGAAATCATATATTTATTACCCTTTCAATTTTCATAAATAATCTTTAATTTCCTTTGAAGATGTTTTAATGGTATTTTGTATGTAAATTTGCTCCGATGAATCCATCAGAAATTTACGCGTAGATGATTGGAATGGTTAAGATAGGACAAGAAATGTTAAACTGTTATAATCATTAACGTCGTATAAAGCATCATAAATACTTTGAAGAAGTAGTTATTGAGAATTGATCTTCTCGTTCATATCTTACAAAGAAGGCAATTATTAAAAACCGCTGAAATCTGAAACGAATTGGGCTTCTTTGTGATGTAAGATTTGGCATATAAAGAATATACAAGAAAGCACTTTAATCTGCACATAAGAGGTGGTAAGCTAGTTTGCCAAAGATGAGGGCCCGTACTATCTAGTATCCCTAACATGATCCCAGAATGTTTGTTTAAGAATATGAGAAGACCACTAGTGCCTACGCTCTCTAAAGCTTGAGAATTAGCTGAAGGTTGAACGCTGAAAGTTACGATCTCAATCAGCTCCTGGTTAGATTAGATTACATATGTGGGCAGTGGCACTGCTGTCTTTTGTCACTGCAACCTGCATGGCAGACCACATGACCTGTCAGAAACCCTGCCAGCAGTCTAAGGTCCTATTTGCTGAAAGATAGTGACGACTATAGTGTTGATTTCCCATTTGTTAACTGCTTGTATACCTAGTTCTTTGGCAAGCTTATCTGCCTTTTCGTTCCCTTCGATATCCCTTGATGTCTTGGGACCCACTCAAGTGTTATTGCATCCCAATTGCCTTAAATTGCATATACATACATTCATGCAACAGACCGGACTCGTATGTGTAGGCACTCACAGCCTTCAAGACGGCTTGGCTGTCCGTTGATCTGCAAATTGTTGTACCACGTATCCCTAACTCGAGGTTCTTTACGGCGCATAAGTTAATAGCAGAAATCTCCGCTTGAAATATGTTGGAGTGGAGTCCCATAGGCACTTTGTGATAGTGGTTAGGCCCACTAACCCCAATACCCGTCTTAGAGCCGTCTGTGTACCATGTTATGGTTCCTCTTTTGAGTTCAGGCTCACCGGATGCCCACTTAGTACTGCTTTCGATGACCACTTTGTAGGGTTGGTCCAAGTTGTATTGCATGGGGATCTTGTCCTTTGCAATGTGAATTAGGTAGTTGATATTGGGATCTTCAAGGATTTTAAAGAGTCCTTTAATGTCCCCACGCAGCTCCTAATGCAGTTCCATGTAAATCTGATTCTGGAGATGCTTCAACCTCATTCTACTGTAGTCAAGGGTCTTTTATCATTCTATAGTGTTGACAGTCTTACATTTCTAAAAACTTGGCTTTCTAATCACTTATCATATAAGAGATTCAATATCGGTGGCTATAGATTGTTGTAAAAAGGCAAGCATCACCTATTGCGGCAATCATAGACGACTAACCAGTTTCGGACGCACTTGAAACCCTTAGTAAACGAAAAACTAATGCATGTGGTGTTGAAAAATCATCACTTGTCAGGCTTGTTTTTAAAACAGTCTTCTTACGATACTGATCAGTGATTGGGACAGTTATGTGGTTTCCTATTACCAGTAAATAATTTTGTTTGGTAATGTTGATGGGATAAGGGCGTATGCTGTCTGCAAATTCAAACTAACTTTCTGCAGCGGCAAGCACAAAGGAATCCCGAAACCACTAAACTTGACAAAAATTTGACATCCTTGAATCTCTAGACACTTTTCATATCTGATTAGTAATTCTCCATACATTGCTCTTTATATTAAAATTGAGAATTCAGATTCTGAATTGCTCCAATAAATTAAAATAATCATCATTTGTATATTTATGGTAATTATGATAACGTAAATGATTTTGCCTCGACAATTCTTAGTTTGTATCACTTTTTCCAAAATTGATCGTTTCAGTTTCAGGTGGACCACCTCCCTATTAAAAGAAAATTTCGCCAGGGACATCTAGCCGAGACACACACAAACACTATCATCCAATAAACTAGGCTCAATTAATTGAATTAATTTCTATTATAGCTCTTTAACGAACCTGCCTTCATTTTCAACGTCCATGAAACCGGTGGTCCTTCTGTTCTCGTCCAGGGTTGAACGCAAACTTCTTTAGCCCTTTTATCTCTCTGTTGGGCCCATCCGGCTCTTGAAGTTTGGTTGTGTGGATGGGGACCCTCAGCCTCGGAGTCTGCGATCGCTAAGATGTTGTGATGTTCATACGTGTAGGCTTTCTATGGATTGTCGATGTTCAGCACTCTGTTGACTCTTACCCTGGGCGGTGGTCGGTCGGGGTCTACTTCCATTAGGTGTGAGACCAGAGGATTAGCAACGCCTTATTGGCCAAAGTTGGCAGATGGTCCTTAAGGGATGGGATTTTCAAGTCAAATCGGAATTGTTCAACCGAGGAGCTCCTACCAGCATCCGAAGGATCTTATTTCGGAGGAGCTTCCGTAGGTTTGTCTTCGATAGACTTGACCAACAAAGTGCTTTGTTTGAAATTATGGGACGCAATTAAGAAATGTAGATCAACACTTTCAACCTCAAGGATAAAGTACTCCTGGAGCAAAGGAGTGGGTGTAATGCTGATCTTGCTGCCAGAAATGTCTCTGATTGATTGGCCCCAAGGTAGCCTGACATTCCCTACACCTACACAGATATTCTCCGGAGGCAGCCTACGCCTATTTGTGAACCTGCTGGCTTACATTTGGTTTCATTTAGCTTTAACCTCCAGTTGGATCCCCATTCAACTATGGCATCAACTTGTGCCTGCAGACGTCTGCCGTATCATCTGCGTATATTGCTCGTCGATGAAACTGGACTGCAGCTCAATAATAAAGCAGATCATGTGATAGCTGAAAGAAGGAACCATAACCTTAGGAGGAAAGAGGGAAACAGTGACGTCTATAGCCTGCTTCAATGCTGAAAGCAATTTTCTGCTACCCGTGTGTCTCTTCAAAGGAAAAAATAAGGAATTCCAATGGAAGGGTTCACTGTCTTCTGGTTGACAAGCCTGTAGGGAATGAATGCGAAGTCATCCAAATAGAGAAATAGGGCGTGCAATCTTTGGAGAACTTTTCGCTCAAAGTTGGAAAAAAATCTGCTACTGTAGGAAACGCAGTGTTGGGTTTCAAGACCATTAAGATATTTCCGTGGAATCCGCAGCCTCCATAGCAGATCAAATCATAAGAAGAAGAAACCCTTGCCAAGCAACAGTAGATCGAAATACTTGAGCTAGGACACCGTAACCATCATGTAGTCACAGTTCTACAGAAATTGTCCGACACACGTGGCCCAGTCGAAGTCAAGCATGCATCTACACCAGAAATTACTCTTGGGAAGATTTTAGAGCAAATTAATCTCACGCCTAGACTTTTGACAAGTGTAAGAAAACGGCCAAAATCTGTCGCTATTTTATTGACGTTCCTTGAACATACAGAAGACAAAAAAAAACTGAAATAGCCTAGAACATTATTTCACAAAAACAAAAAGCTCAGAGGAAGAGACGTCGTTCGTCCTCGTCTAGTTCAAATGAAGATGAAGTGGTGCATATAGTTAAGAAGGAAAGACCGAGTTTCCTGTATCTTGTTTATAACGAAACTACAACATATAACATCTCGTCTATTAACATGGTTTTGAGCTTGCAAAATTTACTTTACAGCTTTTTACTACAGTGCTAGTTAAGTAAAGGAAGTCTCGGCAAAATATAAACACAAATCCTTATTAAAATTTAGTTCCCCTGTAGCAATAAAGATAATTTAAATACTTCTACCTAATATATATTCGGGCGTCCCACAAGGTAAGATATTACCTTTAAATTTGAGCACCGGTTATATTTAGTCATGCAACGGTATTTAGGGCTGATTAAAACATCGTTAATATTTAATCTTAAATTGACAAAATCAAAAGCTGTCATGCATAAATTCCAACCGCCTCAGGTTCACCTGAAGCATTCATTGGAGCAACGTCATGTAACTTTTCCCTCACCTAACATCAGCCTACACGAACTTAATTATTAATCTATTTCTGCGTATATATATATATGTAATGCTAAGGAGAAGTTTACGGAGTTGTGTCGTGCATTTAGCCGAGCATTAGCAGACAGAAAGCTTCCCCCCATTCGCCTTTCACAGCGAGATGATAAAGATTAAACGTTATCAAGGCAGACGACGGCGAGGTTGCCGTCGACGCCGACATACCTTCTTCTATCAATTATTAAAGGCTTTAAACAAGCTCAAACGAGACGAAATTTAATGAAATTTGATTACGCCGAAGTCTTGTAAACATGAGATTCGTTTTGTACTACCTACTCCCCATACGTACATAACCCCTTTTAGGCTTTGTACCTACAAATCCACGTGCCTATTTAAAACTTAACGTCAACGCGTCGCGCTGATCAATTAGGGGGGCATCAGCACGGAATGACTTATTTAATAGCAATACATCTGCGAGTCGTTAATCCCCCGAATATGAGCTTTGAACTTGCCGAAACGTCGACGGATTAGATTAGCGGGGGCGATTTTAAATTCGCCGTTCGAAAATGGAGTTCTTGAGGTGGAGGTAACCATTAGTGAATAAGTAGCATATCCAAATTAATCTAAAATTTCATCATTTAAGATGTTTAATCGTCTTGCCATCGGTTCAGGCTTTCAATCCGTTTCACTTCTTTTGTTCTACATTTTTTTATTGACGTGTGGGGCCAGTTTGAATATAAACGTCTAGAAGTAAAGAACTACTGACATTCCCTTCATATGCATTTTTGCATTTTAAAGGCTGTATAAACGAAACACCCTGTATCAACGAAAGCAATTTTACGCTATTGCCCCCTTTAAGAATGAAAGCACTTTCATTTTTAAAGATTTTTTTTTATCTTCAACAAGTATCGAGGTACCGATCGACACCGCACTATTTAAACACCCTGTATATTGCTCCCTTTCTCTAGAATAGAACATTATTTATTCTTTCTATTTACTTTTAATCACCCGATACATTATAAAACGACATAATTACAGAATAACAAATCTGTGTTGACTTAATGACATTTTTATAACTTCCGGTTGACGTCACATTGACGTCACAACAACATTTTAACGACCGAAGGTCGACAAACTCGCGCATGACGTTGAACAGCGGTTCAGTTGACCGTTGACAACGGTGGAGGTATCATCTATAGAGACGGTTGTGTTATTTTACATCGGACGAATTGAATTCTCGTAGTTTTACTGAAATTTTGGGAATCGTTTCTCGTGAAATTACGAAAGTTATCGAAAGATAGGTTGTGTTGTCCTTTCTCCGTCGATACACGGAAGAAGGTAGTTAATTTTCAAATCGCATTATTACTGGAGATGATGGCTGCGGTGCAAGAGTAGGAACTAATATGAACGCTTGTTCGAGCTCAAACGAGGTGTCCGTTAGTGCGAATTGTCCCTCTACAGCTCTTATGTTTGTCAGATTCTCTCTTTTTGTGTTGACACTCGGATTCTGTCCGGGTGGGTGCTCTAATGGCATAGTTCCGCTGACGCCACATACCCTCGTGGGGGTCTATCAAGCGATTAGAGAGATTTGACGTCCGTGAGAGTCTCAAAAGAGACAGCCTCAATCTAATTTATATCTCGTTTGGGCTAATTAATGGCCCCAGAATGCCAAAAAAAGTGTTCATATTAGAACTGTTCTTATTGTTGATGGTTTAGTAGGTCGGTTCATATCGAAGGTTTGGTTATTGCGTTAAATGTTGGTGCAAGACTTGAGATAAGTGTTAAGCTACTTAAGGAGATATTTGTCTTACTATTTATGGTTTGGTAGGTCGGTTCTTATAGAAGCTTTGGGTATTGCGTCAAATGAAGGAACTACCTAATATGAACGCTAGTTCGAACTCAAATTTTGCTTTGATGCAACGAGGTGTACGTTAGTGCGAGTTGTCCCTCTACAGCTCTTGTGTTCGTCAGATTCTCTCTCTTTGTTTTGACACTCGGATTTTGTCTGGGTGGGTGCTCTAATGGCATAGTTCCGCTGACGCCACATACCCTCGTGAGGGTCTATCAAGCGACTAGAGAGATTTGGCGTCCGTGAGAGTCTCAAAAGGGACAGTCTTAATCTAATTTATGTCCCGTTTGGGCTAGTTAATGGCCCCAGAATGTCAAATTAAGCGTTCATATTAGAACTGTTCTTATTGTTGATGGTTTGCTAGGTCGGTTAATATCGAAGGTGTGGTTATTGCGTTGAATGTTGGCCCACGTCTTGAGATAAGTGTTAAGTTACTGAAGGAGATCTTGGTCGTACTGTTGGTGGCTTGGTAGGTCGGTTGATATTGAAGGTTTGGGTATTGGGTTGAATGTTGGTCCACGTCTTGCGATAAGTGTTAAGCTATTTAAGGAGACGTTTACCTTATTGTTGATTGTTGGTAAGTCGTTTCGTGTTGACTACTGGTCGGGATAGTATGTTTGTTTTTCGATTGATGATTGAGATATTTTGGTCGCATACTCTGATTTGTCCGCGATGACAGCTACGTTTGTTTCGTCTGCGTTCTTGCTGTTGATGCTTCGGTAGAAGGATCTCTACAAAATATTCGAGCATGCGACAAATTGTCAGCATCCTATGCAAATGCATTTTAATTTTAAATTATTTTCTTAGATGTAATAGTAGAATCTATCACTTTTAACTTTATTGCAATGAAGTTAGCTAACGCTAATTTTCATTTTTAATAACATAGTTCTCCAGACAAATCGATAGATTCTACTAGTTTTTTTCCAATTTAACAATAGGACCTACCTGATAGGAACGCTAGTTCAAACTCAACTTTTGTTTCGATGCAACGAAGTATACTTTAGTGCGAGTTGTACCTCTACACCTCTTGTATTCGTCAGATTCTCTCTTTTTGTGTTGACACTCGGCTTTTGTCCGGGTGGGTGCTCTAATGGCAAAGTTCCCCTGACACCACATACCCTCGTCAGGGTCTATCAACCGATTAGAGAGGTTGACGTCTATGAGAGTCTCAAGAGGTCAGTCTCTTGGTAGGTGATATTTTGTACATGTTACAAATTGTGCTCTGCCATTTTTTAACTATTATTTTATTGTGATTAATAAACCATTAATCTATCGATATATTACAATAATTTTGAGCAGTCTGAAGCAAGAGGTGCGTTTGTATGAATTGCAGTCCTTTCAGGAGGACACCTAATCAGTTCACCAACTACAAGAAGAGTTCGCGTGCATCAAATATTGCTGCTAGACTTTTAGGGGCTGAACTAACAAGTAATAAGAGGCACAAATATTTATTGTCACTAATTTAATATGATGTTGATACCAAACTAACTGCTTGGTACCCCATTCGTAAGCAAAGCCGTATTAAATTCCATCCACTGTGTATATATGCAAATCTAAGACACACCCCTCCATCTTTACTCAATACTCTTCAACTAATACCTTATATAGGTGGGTAGACACTACATTCTCGCAACCGCATCCTCTCACTTCCCCTCACGCTTCTATTTCTTAATCCTATGTTCATCAGGACGGAAGGGATCCTTTCTCTAGCATCGTTAATCTTGTTAAAGCTTAATACCTCTCCATCAGTTTGCTATATTTCGTTTTCTAATCTGTTTATTGCCGCTTCCGCGTTGAAGGATGAAGTTTTGTACTGTAGCTACGAGATATAACGGGGGAAGATATTTCAATTTATGCATTGTTTGCGTTACTCGAAATTAGGAAAATCAGTTTTTCGATATTAAAAAATAACCCCTCCACTCTCCCTAATAAAACCCCATCGAACAAGACTCCCTTCAATTTTTATCCTTCTTTCTTTCGTCTTCTTCTTCTTCTTATTATTAAATCAACCATCCGGTCCGGTAATTATGAAAGAAGAAGCCTCGACGGCGACGGCCTTGGAAAAATTGAAAAGACAATTTTTTCCGTCAATTAAACTCGCGCTGCTAATTTTGCGCCATCCGACCAGCCAACCGGGCGGGATTTCAATAGCATGCTCCGTGTTCTGATGCTGCTCCGCTTCGGGAAGGAGCGACAGGAAGAGTGTCACGTAGAAGGCGACGGTGCGCGAACGGAAAATTACTTCTCCATAGAAGGGAAAGACAATTTCGCTTTGATCGCGTAATTGAGAAAAGTTAAATTGATTTATCCGCCCGATAGGTGTCTCTCGTATTTTACGCGAATATCTTCGTCGGGGATTCTCGTCTATATGGATGTGTATTGGAATTTGTCGTCTTGAATTTTTAAAATTTATTATCAATTTACGATTAGATTTTCTCTGAATATCCATACCGTATCACATGGCAATTCATCACAGCTGGATATCATAACCGAAAGGTGTTCACGTCAAAAGAGGAATCCACACGGTCTTTCGGGGCAGGTATATAATATTAAAAACACCTTTTTAACTAGAATATAGTTTAATATCTCCGCTTTTTATCTATAGGCACTACATAATATTACATTATACGCACCGCGTGAACAGAAGAGATGAGAGAAAAGATCCCCATAGCACAGAACAGAATCACTGACTCGAAAGAAAATCAAACAGAATAAAAACTCCATCATCGAAGTTGTTATCTGATTCTCCGGGCGTCATATGATATTTTAGGAACCTGTTCCGTCCCAAAGCACTTCACACTGACGCATTCTTGTTTGTTGTATAGTATATCCTCTGAAGAAGGTGGTCGTGCGTAAAACTCAAACGTCTAAAAGAGCTAAATGTACTGTCTGCACCATTATATCGAAATAGTAGTGTTTTTTTTCTCTCTTATTCGTTTTATAATTTCTTTACATAAGTTAGTAGTGTTAAAAAAAGAGGATGCCCTCCTGGAGTGTGGAGGAATCGTTTCAATCGAACAGCTGCCAGGGATTACTTACTGTGTTAGGTGCTGCTTGCTGTTATAAAGGAGAAAGGTTACATACACACACACACAGTTTTCGTACCGAGCTCTTCTCTCTATATATTTTGAATGTACTAATGGGATAAATTTATGGGGAAACCCTCCTTGAAACGTAACGACCCTTGTAAGTGCTTCGGACAATGATTCAAGTTTGGAGAAACTTTGAGCTTTACAATAAGATTTCGGTAAGGGGTTGCACGTATACTCCAAGCTTATCTGATTACTGAACTAAGATTGCTCTACCGATGTTGTAGATCTTAAAGATCTATGTTAGAAGTATACCTTGTTACTTTACTGTACTATACAGTGCGTTCCTCACGATAAATTGATTCTATAAAATCTAATTCCCCAATAATATCTTTTAAAAAGTGTATGATAACGTTAATGTTTAAGATCAAAAGTATAGGTCCCAGGATCTATCGCTGCGGAACACCCATTGCTGATCTTCTATGATCTTTCAATTTTGACAGCCAGAATAGTTAAAATGTCACAGACAGCTGTCAAATTGCAAAAACTGAAAGTTGTTAAACTATAAAAGCATTTTATTTCGTTACGATTTTGATGGACAAAATTGTCTAAATATTTTTGACAGCTGTCAACGGTCGGTAGTATCTAAAATACTTTATCGATTCATTGCTGTGTTGAACAGCCTGTCAAATTAGTAAAAATATCGTGCAATGTTTTACAATATTCTATTACTTGCGGATGCTTTTATTTTCCTTTGAGCTATCAACTTATAAAAGCGCTTTAGTTTACTACTATTTTAGCAGATAGAATTGTGAAAATATTCCTGACAGGTGTCAAATTATCAAAATATTTGTTTCGGCGAGTGTAACAATTGAAATAGTTTTCAAAGTAGTCAAGTTGTTATTTTGACAGACGAAATTGTATTGTACCTACTGACAGCTGTCAAATTAGAGAAATATTGTGACAATTCCTTCTATCATTTTTCTGGAATTGATCAAACTATAAAAGTACTTCATTTTATGATTATTGGTGGACGGAATAAGTTAATACTTTTGACAACTACCAATTTACAGGTATAATAAGCAAAAATATTCTGGCAGCTGTCAAATTGTAAAACGATTATTGTTGGTTTATCGATTGTTTTAATTGCGAAAATGATTCTGACAGCTGTCAAATTGCAAAAACTGAAAGTTGTTAAAATATTTTCGACAGCTGTAAACAGTCGGTAGTATCTAAAATATTTTATCGATTAATTTTTATAGTACTAATCAATTGTCAAAACAGTCACTTCTTCAAGTATCGTAAAAACAGATTACTATTATTTTGACAGTTGTAACTGTCAAAATGTGTTGAATAGCTGTCAAATTAGTAAAAATATCGTGCAATGTTTTACAATGCTATTACTTGCGGATGCTTTTATTTTCCTTTGATTTGTCAACTCATAAAAGCGCTTTAGTTTTCTACTATTTTAGCAGATAGAATTGTCAAAATATTCCTGACAGGTGTCAAATTATAAAAATATTTGTTTCGGCGAGTGTCAAAGTTTAAATAATTTTGAAAGTTATCAAGTTGTTATTTTGATAGGCGCAGTTGTATTGTACCAACTGACAGCTGTCAAATTAGAGAAATATTGTGACAATTCTCGCAGTTTTTGTAATTTTCCTGGAGTTTATCGAACTATTAAAGTACTTCATTTTATGTTTATTGGTGGGCGGAAGAATTTAAGATACTACTGTGACAGTTGTAATTGTCATCATGTTTCTAGCAGTTACATAATTGCAGACATTTTACAATTACAGAAATAATAAGCAAAAATATTCTGACAGCTGTCAAATTGTAAAACGATTATTGTTGGTTTATCGATTGTTTTAATTGCGAAAATGTTTTTGACAGCTTTCAAATTTTAAAATCTGAAAGTTGCTAAAATATTTTTGACAGCTGTCAACAGTCGGTAGTATCTAAAATATTTTATCGATTAATTTTTATAGTTCCAATCAATTGTCAAAACAGACACTTCTTCAAGTATCGTAAAAGCAGGTTACTACTGTTTTGACAGTTGTAGCTGTCAAATTAGTAAGAATATCGTGCAATGTTTTACAATTCTATTACTTGCGGATGCTTTTATTTTCCTTTGAGTTGTCAAGCTATAAAAGTGCTTTAGTTTTCTACTGTTTTAACAGATAGAATTGTCAAAATATTCCTGACAGGTGTCAAATTATAAAAATATTTGTTTCAGCGAGTGTCACAGTTGAAATAATTTTGAAAGTTATCAAGTTGTTATTTTGATAGGCGCAGTTGTATTGTACCAACTGACAGCTGTCAAATTAGAGAAATATTGTGACAATTCTCGCAGTTTTTATAATTTTCCTGGAGTTTATCAAACTATAAAAGTACTACTGTGACAGTTGTAATTGTCATCATGTTTCTAGATGTTACATAATAAGCAAAAATATTCAGACAGCTGTCAAATTATAAATGCATTAATTTATTTTATTGCTTTGATATCAAGATGAGTTAGAAAAACTACCAGTTTCATTGCCTGAAAAGGCTATCCACTCTTGCTGTGTTAATTGTGTGCGTAAATGTGTTTCCATAACTTTGTTACAATTCTAATGACAGCTGTCAAATTAGAATTTTACCGATTTTGACAGTTTAATCATCGATATTTTTCTGACAGTTTTTCTTATTATTATTTACTGTAAAATTCCAAAATAGTTTTACAATTGTTTTACCATCCTGCTGTCCTTTTATTGTTTTCACAGTTGCAGCTATCGAAATATGTCTGACAGCTGTCATTGTGAGGTATTCCAACAGAATAAACGATTTATTTATGCTTTGTCTACTCTCTCCTATCTCTCGCAAAGTGATCATTACAAGCCACTTCTGCAGAACAAATAAACGAGGTACACTTGTTACATGTTAGGGAGACAACAGTAATAGAAAGAAATATTATGTTTACGATAACAAAAATTGCTTTGACGCTTCTATTCTCACGCTAAGCGTCGGATAAGCCTTAAAAAAGGAAGAAATAATGAGTTATAACAAAAAAAAATCACACCTTATACTGATAAACATTTTTCTTCCACGAACGGAGAGAAAAAAAAAACCGAAACTCAACAACCATTACTTCATCTAAATGCTAGACGTTAACCGCCGAAAGTTAGAAACCGTCACTTGGTGGAACAATAACGTGTCGAAATCACGGGAGACGAAAGGCGAACGCGAAGAAAAAAATCCCCTCGAATCGCACAAAATAACGAAAAAGAAATACCTACTATATAACAAGCAGAAAGAAATAAAGGAAAGGCGACAACAACGAGAGAAAGAAAAAAAAAAGAAGAGGAAAACCTCATAACACAATCGTACTTCGCACGAACGTATTTTTAGATTTCCAGACCGTCGAAGACTGTCGCATAACTGGGTGCCGCGCCATAGCAGACCCACAAAAAGTCAATGGCGGACGAAGAATGACACAATATTTCATATTACGATGGTCTGCGACCGGAGCACAATGAGCTCAAACGCGCCGTTTGGAAGCAATTTCGGTAGCGATTAAAAAAAATAACTTCGAAACGAGTCAGGCGAGAGGGATCCAGTCAAGGGTGGCTAGTACAGGGGGTGGGGTACAGTTAACGCCCGTTTGAAAAGAAAGCAATCCCCAATTTTTTTTTCCCTTAAATGTAAATTGTAATCTGTGGTGGTATAGAGCAACTCTACTAATATAAGAAATGTTGTCGAGTATTAAAGACTACTACCGTATAACATAGAAAATTGCAGTCATGTTTCTAAAACTGTAGCTTCGAGCGATATCGATGCTCTGGAGTACTATAGAGTACCATCGAATATTTGGGGACACTTAACCATCACTGTAACAACTAGAATAGTACTGTCACGGACTTTTTTGTATAAAATTTGATGCTCTAATTAGTTAGAGTAATTTGTGACATTTTTGTTCTTTTTTTTTGGAAAATAGGGCCTTAACCGGAAGAAATATCAAAAAAAAATTGTAAAATCTTTTTTGTAGAGCATGAAATTTTCTACAAAAAGGTTAATATTTACAGTTGAAACAAATCGCGTTTGTCTTTATTATCGTACTCAGGCTTTTTGCACTGCATAGCTATATCATGTACTGCAGAGCCAGCTTGCTATGTATAGTACTACAGAGTGCTACAATCCAGGCTACATGCAAGTACTAAATTAAAAAAATGATCCTGAAAATGTTATAAATGTAAACTGATGATCTCTGTACTAATAAGAATAGGATAATATACAGTGTAACAAGACTTACTAAGATCATAGAGGGTAACACAATTCGTTTAAATTAGAGACACTTAACCATGACTGTAACAACTAGAACAGTAGTGTCACAGACTTTTTTGTACAAAATTTGATACTCTATTAAAAAAGTTTGAATTTCTTGACCCGCTAAAGCTGGATTCGAGGGATAAAAATGTACCTGACGATAATTAGAGTAATCTGTGACATTTTTGTTCTTTTTGTTTGGCGAATGGGGTCCCAACCGGATGAAATATCAAAAAAAAGTGAGTTCTTTCTTGTAGAGCATGAAATTTTCTGCAAAAAAGTTCGTATTTATAGTTGAAATATATATATGGAATATTCAGCCTTATTACACTGTATAGGGGTATCGTGTACTGCAGAGTAAGCTTATTAATATACAGACAGAGACATATTATTGTTATATATATACCGGGTGTTGCTGGGAGGTGGGTGGCCCCTATAATTTCTAAAATATTTGAGATAGAGAAACGAAATTTGGGAATTATGTATCGGGGCTTTAATTTACATTTCTTGCCATAGTCGATACATTCTTATCACTTCCGCTTTTACCGGAAATAACTGTGATTTTCTACTTTTAAATGGGACTTCAAAGCACTCTCGATGAAAAAAATTGAAAAAAATATGTATATCAAAAAATATCTTTTGTTGAAGCTGTATTCAAGAAAATCTCAAATATTTTAGAAATTATAGTTTTATGAAATGTTGTTGTGAAGTAGTTTCATGTTATTTAATGTAGTGTGGAGTAGTATAGAGTAATATGAAGGAGCAAAAAAGCAATTGTGGTTGTTGACCATAATACACTATTGTGCACTCGTTAGCATCGTAGAACACTAGCAAGTACTATCGAGTAGTATAGTAAGATGTACTAATGCTACTAAGAAAGCATGTATCGATGAAATAAATGTCTACAGAAATTGCTGGTATCAGCTTCGTGAAGCTCCGGCACATAGTTGTAATGGGGTAAGGCAGTACATCACTGAACTTTTTGAAGATCGCTGGATAGGACGTGGTGGGCCTTGGGCGTGGCCACCGAGATCGCCTGATCTCACTGTTCTCTCTGTTTTATAAAAATCATAAATAACTCAAAAACGTTAAGAGTTAGGTATAGGGAATGTAAATACAGATCAAAAGGGAATAAAAAGTCCCAACTTTTGGCATAGTAAAATACAGGGTGTTCCATTTGAAATAAGCGACTTCCCAAGGTATGCAGTTGTCTACATTGGCAAGTGTATTTTGAACATCCTGTGTAAGATATTAGACTTTTTTTCCAACAACGATTTACAATTAGACCTTAGTCCTCATCATGAAAATTTTGAATTGTCGAATTTAAAAAAGAAAGTGGAATTATTCAAAAACGGTGCATTTTAGACATAAGGTTTATTTAAGAAAGTAGCCTAAAATTTTGCGTAAAATCCGAAAATCCACTAATATATGGGGTGTTCCATTTAAAATAACGAAGTTTCTATCGATTTCCGTTATAACCGGAAGTCGGCCATCTTTAAAATTAAATTTTATTTAAGAAGAGCAGGGCCAGAAACCAAGGCAACCAAATTTTTGGCGCTCCCTTCGGTGCACTTTAGGAAATATTCTAATAGGCCACTCAACTTGGGACACCCTATAACAGAAAAATTGTTATTGCTATAAGGCACGGTCGAGTACTATATAATAGTATATCAAGACAGTCTTGTAGCTATGACTCTTTTCTTTGCAATTCCTGCTTTTGCTTGACGCGGTCAAAACCCCGAAGCACTCATTACGGAGACTCAAACAGTGGAAGCCTTCGATATCATTCAACGTACTATATTATCAAGTTTTATTGCATACTTCTATTCAGAACTGTCGAACGCTATGAAGTACAATCGTGCACTGTTTAGTACTATAGAATACTATGGAGTACTACAGAGATACTACAGAGTATAAGCTTATTCACTTAGGCAATAAGTTGTCGTTTTTTTTCAAAATTAAAGGTCCCAAGTTAGAACTCTGATGTACTCCAGGGGTAGGTCACATTTAATAGAGTGCCCCATATAAGTGAAGAAGGATAGCGTGAAGTGAGAAACGTAGTTGATTTCGATTCACCGTAAACAGTTTTCGCTTCGTGATATCCATATTTCTACTACCCAACTATATCTTAACCGACATCGACAGTGCAGGTATAGTGCAAGTTTCTAATAAAAAAAAATATTACACATAATTGCTTTACCCCGAAAATATTACCCATCAGCCGCCACTGGATAAAGGGTGATCGGATAAGGTGATGAAGAGAACAAAGATAGGAAGTATATGAGGGAACGAAATGGAACGAGCGAATCAAAAAAGAAAAGAAAAACAAATCCAAGTCCAAAAGAAAACGAAAACGTTTATGATTGTGGCGCGTCTGGTCACTGTCAAACAAAACTTGTGTTTAAGTTTATGCCCGTTGGACAAAGAAAACGATTTCGGAGCAATTTAATGCCGATGTTCCTCGCGCTCCAGTTTTTTTTCCCCTTCGCCTTTCTTATTTGTTCTCGCTTCTTCTTTCACAGGCCGGCGTTTCTTTTCGCCGTCTACTTTTTTTTTGTGTTATTTTCGATGCGAACTATGTAGGTAGTACAGTTACAACTAAAACACAGTTTTATTAAACCGTAAAAATTAGACGGATAATTTTATCATAGACTGTATAAACGCGTCCGAAACAAAAAAAATAAAATTCTCGCTTGTATTTCTTCGAGGTATCATTACCCTGTCATGTCTCGACATATCCGAAATGATTTCTGGTTGAACTAGCAGAGCGGCTACGTCCACCAGCTGTTGTTGTGTATCGTTACGGCTTGCTTTGTTGGTTTCAATCGGCGTCGGAAGTGGCGAAACGCCCGACACTCTCTCATCCGAAATTCGAATCGCCTCTCAGATGAGGATGGAGAGGCTAGCGCTTAAAACGAGCGCAACAGCAGCGATGTATATGATGGTGTCTCGTTGTTTCTTGATGTTGAGTGCTAGGCATGTATATAAGTGATGATAATCGTTGCAGTAGAACTTGTAGCTTGAAACGCCCTTTTTGAAGATGCTGAGAAATTAGAATTAATTAATACTAAAACAGAATGTTTGTAACAGTTTAGAACAAAACTAAACACATACACCTTTGTTTAACATTATTTCTTCATTCTGTTTTCTTCTATAGTACAATTCCACCATCTCGTATTCTTCAGTTTCCTGTCGTGATACCATCGTTGCGCACCGAGCTAGGTATTGTACGTATAATGCGGACCGGAAATTACGTTAAGCTTTAAAAAGAAAGAGAGAAAAAAGTGTATTGATAACGGGATGCGAATTTCACCCGCCACGTTCAGATTACAACATAAATTTGCCAAGACTCCCACGCAATTTAAATATTTGACAGCGCACAGAGGGCCTCGTTTTCCTGCAATGGTGAGGGTAGAGGGGGTGGCGAGACCAGGAAAAGAAAGCAGAAGCAAATTCCCGAATAGGTAGATGGCGTTGATAAGATTTTATTGATCTTGGGAGTTTCATTTCCTGTTTTATTCGTAAAAAGGGAATCGATACCTTAATAATGAATGAATATTCAGGAGGAGGTGTATTGGTGGTGGTTCTATTATTGGACTGTAAGTCCATGGTGTGATTCATAAAACCTGAACACACCCCAACGGACATAAGTGGCTTTTTTTGAGGAAAATTGTTGCGTTTATTTGTCTTTGGATTCTTTTTAGATGAATACCTTTTATTTCAGATGATCTGATGTTAAATTTTCTTCTTGTCTAACTGTATGATGTCGTGTTGCTCGATTTCCTGCGATGTGACAGTGCAGAAATGTTTTTTTGTAACATGTGGGAGGCGAAAGCGTTAAAGAACATTTTTGGGGGCAGTGGAAGAAAACGGGGCTTGACCCAGAAGATTCAACTCTTCAGATATCTTTGGTGAAATAAAAAAAAAGCAGTATGATCAGGTGATTGTGTTACATGCAAACGATTGGGGAAGAAAGAGCAAAAATTGACGCATTAGTTTGCCTCGCCAATATGGCCAGTTCTCAAGAGAGGCCATAGTCTTTAATGGACTGCTACTTCCAAGGATAGATACAGGAAATTTTGCATTAAATATGCTCAGTGACTATGACTAGATGTAGTTTTGTAGTAGTAAGTTGTCACTGTCGATGGTGATAGTAATAACGAGTTATAAAAAAATGTCATTCAACTACATTCATCAATGGTCTAAGTCCTATGTATCAAGAATAGCAATAAGTATTCACCATTACTGTCAATACGAAGCATTTGATTTAATCACCTCAGATTGTTTTAGAAAACACAACATTATTAGCTGCCATTAGCTGAATGCAATCATCTATTGTTCACTTAGTATTCATTGCTATTTAGCAAAACGAATGATGAAAATTTAAAAAATGCAAAAAAGAAACTTGTACCACAAATTTTGTAAGTTACGGGTCGATAGGCGGAGTGGTTAGGCAGCTGACTATCGTTGTGGTGGAATGATTTCAATTGTCCAGAAGGACGGTGACATTTTTCTTGGAGAATTGGAATCAGATTCGCTGTTGGGAGTAAGAACTATACCGCGAGAGTTGTAATCATTTGTCGTCTAGTAGACTACGCATCCGTACGAATGTAGCTGTCTGCGTACAGTAACATTTTCTGTTTGAGAGTTGAAATGAATTCTTACGCGCGTCCTTCCAAGACAGTGCGGCCTGGGGATGTTGATGAAAGTAACATAGACGATGATGTGGATAATGACTATGCTATCGAAAATGGACATGACGCAGAATCTGGAAACTCTGACTTATGATGATGAAAGCGATAATGAGGTGTCAAACGAACATTCTTCAAAATTGGACACTTGCTCGAACTGTGCTTTATATCAAGCTTACGAGAACTGGACTTACATCAATGAAAATCAGAGCGTTCAAAAACGGAGATGAAATTAAATATCAAGAGCCAACCTCAATTAACGCCTTAACATATACCATAGACTTCGAACAAGTTCTCTTCATGACTTGCCATAATTTAGGAATCCAGATGGTTTGTGGAGGGGGTGACGAAACTGTTTCTGCTACTACTAGTCAGATAGCTGTACGGGCCAAACAAAAAAAAAGTGTACAATAATGTCTGATCGTCTGTTTTAGAGCTACTAGGAAATCAAAGGAAGGATGATGATTAAAGAAATGAAAAACGTAACGAGAAGATGACAACAACATTATCAGTATTTAGAAGCATCAACTCAACAATATTTATAAGACTGCAGCGCAAGAAAATGAAGTCAAACTTGGATGCCATCATTAGACTAGTTTAAAAAGTGTTTAATCTCTGTTAGAGTACAAGAATTATATTACAATTAAAGGGAATAAAACATAGACTTTAGTAATTTATTACAATAATAATATATTTTAAGGAAAGCTGCAAGAAACAACCACCCACCTTTTAAATTTGCAAGATGCTGTACCGAACTTTACATAGTGTGATGACAAGCTTAATGTAGTTAAAATAGAATACGAAAAAAAGCAAGCACGTTTGTTACTATTATTTAAAGGACTCAAATCCAATATAGATAATGATGGCTGTGGTTACTAACCCCCCTCCCCCTCCTCCCGTTTCCCTCTAAAAATACTGCTTATGAATTTTGCTAAATGTAGCAAAACTTCCAACCTTTGCATCGTATTATTGAATATTAAATGGCTGACACAATGGAACAATTAGATCGTAGTGTGATCGGATTACTCCTAATTTTTTCTAAATAAATTCTTCAACTGGACTGAGAGGACAACGAGCGAAGCATACTGCCAAGTCGCTGGAAAAAGAAGCACCAAAAGACGTGCGCAAATCTTTTGGAGTCTCTATGGCTTTCCTTTGAAACCTTTATTTCAGAGCAGGAAAAAGGGCTTGCCTCCACCAAAAACCTTTTAGTGATTCAAGTCAGAAAACGGGTCAATAGCCGTAGTGCTTAGGCGGCTGACTATCGTTGTGGGGGGACGATAGGAGGCGAGTTTCAATTCTCTTCAGGGATGGTAACATTTTTTCACAGGGTTGAAATCCGGATCGACTTACCATTCGCTTTTGGGAGCAAAGTGATTTACAGCGCGGTATTATAAAAGGGCGATATGATGCTCTCACAAAGGCTGCGTAAGGAGGTTGGCTATTAAAATTTTAAACCTGAAGCAGCTAGCTCTGAGAGTGAACCTATTGTTAGACGATGCAGCAATTAGATCTTGATCACCCAGCATACTTCCTAAAATATTTCCTTCCATCAATCTACAGAATTTATCTGTCACTTAAGAAAAACACTAGAGAAGAGGTTGGACCATCTTTTCATGAAATGTTTCATAACTGCAATTACAAGCTACATTATTTCTATTTTTTTTGGCAACATTCTGTGGTTTTCTCTTTTCACTTTAAAACTGGCGTGCTAGTCAAAATTTCTATCACTTTTTTATTTCGCAGCTTCTTTCTCAAAAAAGGATGCAGCACTTTTCAGCAATGTGTTGATTATTTCCGGAAAAATGAATCGCTCCTCTGCTATTGAATGATGACGTTGTTTTAATCTGCTTGGATTTTGATCTTTAATTCAGGTGCAGGTTCACGTTAAGATGATGTTGATGGGGTGTCATTAGTATTTTTCGAGTTTTTCTCTTAGCTAATGCAATTCTCTTGAATTTGCGGCGCGTCAGATACGGTGGTAGCAAAGAAGTCGCATTTCTTGGGATGAACGCAAATGGCTAAGCATGAGAACAGATTTCTGCTATATCCTTCGACCAGTTTCAAGAAAGGAAACGGGTCGATACCGCAGTGGTTAGGCGGCTAACTATCGTTGTGGCGGCGCATTTGAACACAGTTTACACACGCAAAACTATACCGCAAGAGTTGCAGTGATAGCCAGACAAGTAATACAGCTTACGGAGTCACTGCAACTAAGCAACCACCACACACATACAAGGTGCCAATCATTTTGCCGAAGAAATTCTACAGGGGAGAGGGGGTGGTTGGCTATTAGAACTTACACCTGAAACATTTAGCTCCTGAGCGACCTCTATTGCCAAGAAGGAGAAAACTCATCTTCTGCCACACCTGAAGAAGCTGCATTAGATATTAATTATCCATTATTTGTGAGGATATTTCCAAGGGCTAAAGGATTTGGTTTAGATGCTCTCTTAAAACTAATGGTAGGTACAAGTTAGATTTTCTAATGGTTAGAAAAACTTAAAGAGGTTCTTCAAATAAATCAAAAAAACCACCTGTTAGAGAATTTAATTCTAAAGAAAAAGACGCCTAAGACGCTCTTAATGCAACAATAATGAAATTCGTCCTGCACATGAACCCGAAATAACCTAAATGAATATCTCGGTGTTATTTGAAGAATAAGCATTACGATCGTTAAGTGGTTCGAAATTACAAAAGCGCGAAACAAATTCGAGCTGCATTTTAATACGATGGTACACTGATTACGTCCCTGAGGCCTTGTCAACATTTATTATACGCGAGCAGGCAAGAAATTCTAGATGGCACTGAGTAAGGAGTATACTTATATATAAGAGCAGATGAATTCGCCTTCATACCCGCAGCTATAAGGGTAACTTGTTTATCTTGCCGCAATATTCGTTAAGGAATGCAATTATTGAGGACAATAGTATTTTCTGCCAATGGTAATTCTACTCCCAGTTACATGTATGCGAGTTTGTGCTCGCCTCAAACATATACATATATATATGATACGTTTATATAAATGTGTTGTGTATTATTCCTTCCCTTGTAATTCTAGATGTAATCGTCTGTCTCTCGTTTTGAGAAATGATTGCTTTTCTGCTGAGGATACGTGACAGAAAAATAATGAAGACAAATATTGAAAATTTATGGAGGATATTACAGATACGTAAGTATCTCATTTCACCGTAATAAAATCATATTTATTATAAATTTCGCCAGAAATGATGCTTGAAATTACTTATCTCCTATCACTATCGGTATCTTGTAGCAAAACTACAACAGAATTACTAATATCCAGGAAGGAATTCCAAACAAACCATTACACCTTTAACGACTAAGAACCACCTCTCCCCCCGTAATAACCGCGTTCACCTCTAAGATATGCGACGACGAAATCACCACTAAAACCCTTTCGCTCCCGAAATCATCAGGTAAAACTTTAATCGGCGCCGCAATCTGCGTCCTGGTTTTCCCTGCCCCAATAAAACCGCATAACTCATGATGATTAAACTGCTATAAATGTCGGACGAGAGATCATAAATTCCTTAAGTGTTGAAGGGAAGATTTTCAGGGCATAATATTCAGAGGCAATTTGCGGCGCCACACTACAAGCGGCCACGTCTCAGGTAAGTGTATAAGCAAACAAGCTTGACCCCTTAATAATTCTATGTAGGAGAAGAGGCGAACCTTCTGTAATTAATAAACTTGGTTCAAATGCTACGCACCCGCTACATATTGCAACCGAGCATTGAGTTATGAAAGGGGTAGTAGATATATAGTGTTAATAGTTAGTTTCGAGGGGGCAGGATTAGTAAGGGTTTTAAAGGAGGTAGGTTGGCGGTGGTGTATTGGATTATAAATTGCGTTGCAGTAAATACAATAGTGACTATAATAATAGTTAGGATAAATACATATGCTTTGTTGCCCTTCGACCACGTTTTGAATAGGGTGCACGTTTTAGTATGATAGATGGAATTTAATTACAAGACCTTAGCGTTAGTAAAGTTTTAAATTTCTAAGCATTTTTCTAAAAGATTTGGCTTGTCCAATCTAGAAAATAAGGCCATGAGAACACATATACACACACAATTTATATAGCAAAAACTGATGTCCAGTGAATAGTCTTGATAGGCAATATAGTGTTGGAAGTCGACGCAGCTGCACTCATCACAAAAAGGGAGGCAAAATGTAGGATTTGTTCACAAAAAAAAAACAGGAATATCTCCATCTCTAAAGCACAGGAAGTAGAGTCCCTTGCTTCTATCAAAACTGTTTCTGGTGTAGTAATGGTTTAAATGAGAAGAATAGTTTACGATTTTGCTAAAGGAAAGCTACAGAAGGGGGGTTGGCTATTAAAATTTTAAACCTGAAACAGTTAGCTCTGAAAGTGAACATATTGCTAGCACAATGGATCAAATCGGTCTTGATTACCCGGCACCCTTCCTAAAACATTTCCTTCAATCAATCTGCAGAATTTATCTTTCACTTTAGAAAAAAAAACACTAGAGAAGAGGTTGGGCCATAGTTGGTTTTCTGTTTTCATTTTCATCCTGCAATCTTTTTAAAACTGGCGCTCTGATCAAAATTGCTATCAATTCTTTTATCTCTCTGCTTCTCTCTAAAAAGGGATGCAGCACCTTTCAGCAATGTATTGATTATTTCCGGAGAAATGAATCTCTTCTCTGGTATTGAACGATGACGACGCTCACAATTTACGGAAGTACGCTGCGTGAGTGAGGGTCGTGTATTTGGGTCTCATACCACAAGGATCAATTTTAGGCCCATTTTTCCTTCTAATTTTTATTAATGACGCGTAATGTATGCGGATGATACAAACTTGATCGTAACGAGTTCCACTCACGAGGAGCTGCAGAATTGTCGTGCTGCTCTTGATGAATTGGGTATATGGTTTTCACACAACAAATTGATTTTAAATTATCAGAAAACGAATTTAATAATATTTGAACATTGGTTGGCGCTTATAAATTGCTGAGTTTGAGCGACGATTCTTCTTTAAACTGGCAGTCACAAGAAATTCGTGAGGATTTCGTTACGAGAATGCAAGTGATTATCGAAGAAAATTAGACCTACAACCCTTAATGAGCGACAAAGCTGATTTTCATTTGGATGGAACAGTTAATACACAGAACTTCAGGTACCGGACTCCTGATAATCCACGAAATATCGACGAACGAAATGCTGAATAGCTCACAGTGTAGGGGGCCATTAGCCCTATTAGCTCCCTACTTTGTTGAAGAGGATGGGTGCACAGTTACCGTTAATTCTAACTACTACATTCAGATGCTACAAAATGTTTTAATGCCAGAACTACGCAGAAAAGGAATAAATCCATAAAATGTGTGGTTTCAGCAATACGGAGCCACTGCACATGCAACATGTTCCCAGAAAAACGTATTTCACGTTTCGGTGATGTGCTGTGGTCCCCATGGTCTCCATATTTGTCAATTTGCGATTTTTTCTATGAAATTTTGTAATTTAGACGACATGAAGGACGTCATTCGTCAGGAAATCATGACTATTGATCAAGCAATGTTGAAGCGTGTGATGAACGGGGAGGGTCGAAAACTGCATCCATTTTGGTGTTAATCAATCTCTAATATCTTGAAGATGCTCTGTGTAACACTCTTTTGAAAATTGTTCGATTTCCGGTTGTCACCCTGTATCATTATAACATATAACAGTTGACAAGCGAGAAATAGAAATAAACAAAATTATTGTTGCATTTATTACGATTGGTAATACATTTTTATTTAGTATTTTTTCTTCCAAACTCGACATAATCCATACGAAAGTCATGGAAAATGTAAAGAATCCAACGGTGTCGGATACTTTGCCTTTCAATAATATCTACCCTTGATTTAATCTTCTTGGATTTTGATCTCTAACTCAGGTGCAGCGTCACGTTACGATGATGTTGGGCATTTTTCTCAGATGGGTAAGCATGACAATAGCTGAACCACAAATGAGGTAAGCATGAAAACAACTGGTATAAGACTCAACATTGTTTGGCATGAAAATTTGTAATATTTCTGCTATATCCACACTAATTTTTTTGCAAGTTTTTGACAAATTTGTCGACAACTAGTCCATTAAAGTGCAGTTCTCCTTCTATAAATGTTAACTCTGCAGATCTTCGATTTGATCAATCTTGGTTTATTTTCATAATATTGGTAAACAAAAATGATCTGGCGGTCTTGCTTTTTTGGCCGTGAATCTGGTAGTTTCCTTTTATTATCAATCGCCAAATCAGTAGCAACCTTTCCAGCACACGATGCTTTGCAATTGGTCGACTCTATAATTAGGAGTCGTAGATGGTACTCCTATCCAATCTATTTCTACCGTACAATTCAGACATTTCTTTAAATATGTACTAATTGTACTAATTGCAGCGACAAATTGATAGCCCATCACTCATGTCAATATATACCAATTGCCCGGACATCTGCAGATGTCTTCCCAAATACTGGGGTTCATGAAACTGAAGTCCTGATATGTTTAATATAAAATTAAAATTTTTCAACTCAAGTTAATTTTAAAATTAATACTAAAATCACTGATCACTGTTCCTTAGACTAGCATGATCACCAGTTAATCTAGAAGGACAAAAAAGTAGCACAGATTGACATTCCCTTACAACCATAATCATATATAGAACAATAATTATGCATACGCAATTTAAGACCTAGGAATGCACATACAAGTTCCCAACAACTAATCAATTATTTAAAATTTATTCATCATTTTAGGAACAGATACTCCAACGCGGTAAATCTTTTAAGCATCGACCCGTATAACGATCTCGGTCTGACGGCGAGGCAAAAAAAAAACACCCATACACATTTCAAATAATCTGGCGCGATCATCTCGAGATGAAGCAAAAACACACCTAAAACGGCCGTAGACAGAGAGATACAAAAGCGGATCGCGCTTGATGACATTTTTTTTTCCCTCCAACTCGACTATTGTCGACCGTAGAGCGGTATCCCTTTTCGGTCTTACCGATACAATATTCACATTATTGTTTGATTACTTGCCGCTAGGAAGCCGCACTCACCGCACTCTGCCCGATCGTCATCTCAATAGATTCGTTCCCGAAACGTCAACAAAAAATCACCCGAGTCTCGCCTCGAACGAGATCGTTCAGGCGTTCTCGTCCTACTATCGCCCCCGGTTAAGGTTGTTCGTATACGAGCCGAGATGATGGTGTGCCATTAATGTCGACGCCGCGACGAACTTCCTACACACACACACTTGGGCGAACCTATGATTGCATTTCCATTCGTAATTAAGACGAATTAACAGTTATAATTGTATTCTGAGGGTGTAGTTTTACTGTGAGGGTGGTTTAATTTATGCGAAAAGTTGCGGAATTGAGGGAGAAAAAGTCGGTTTTACTTGTTGAGTTTGAATTATTGTAATTATTGGAATTGGGACGTCCGTGAGTTAAAACTCACTAAAATTCTCATTCCAGATTTCAGATTTTGTCGTTGTTATAGACTTCTTCAAAATTATTATCGTGGAAGCTTCCTGGAACCTTTATATTTGTCTCTTGTTATGACCAACAAAAGTCGCAAAAAAAAACTTGAGTAGCTGCGATTGCTTCCTTCCTACGGTTGAACTTCTTGGGAAAGTCATTGCAGTCGAGGATCTATTTTATTTGTACTCCAGTTCTACTCGATACTGTTTTCTCCTACACAAAATTCTATTCTCTGTGACGAGTCACACTTGTTATAGTAGTCTGAACGTCTAGTCAACCCCCCTTGCAGACCAATTACAAATGTCACCATTTTGATCATCTCCTAGCCAAATTCGTCGTAGGTACTTCAAAACTTTCATGAAAATAGTAATGTTATTCTAATCCTCTTTGAGGTGTACTGAATAACTGAAAGGAAGAGGTGGATACTTATATTTTTACTTGTTTGAGGCTCCTTGAGGAATTTCCTAAGAAGAGGCACCACTCATTTGTGTTACAAGCGATCCCAATTGTCTCAAACAGATCAGCCAGATCCTAACTAGCAAAAGCAAGGTTGAGTAGAAATACTGGCTGTACAACGCTAAGACCCAAAAACAGAGGGTGGAGGGGGGATAATGGGATGATAACCGCTAGGAATAGAACAATCCTTTTTACAATCTAAGCTTTCGTAAATTTATCATTTACTTCTTCAGAGATCATATGTGGATTACACATCCCTCTAGTTAGATCAAGACAATGGTATTGATCAGACTAATCGAGTCTGTAACTCTATATTTTGCCTACATCGATCCACATATGATCTCTGAAGAAGTAAATAATAAACTTACGAAAGCTTAGATTGTAAAAATGATTGTTTTATTCCTAACTGCCCTTTGGGTCTTCGCAAAAGCAAGTTGCATTTTTGATAGGTAGGACTCAGATATTTTCAACCAACACGTCCTATTGCTTAATTAAAGGCTTGACCTTAGACTGGGTGAGTCCAAGATCAAAAGACGGATGCTTATTTCAATTGTGTAGCAGCACTGTTTGGTATCTCCGCAGAGGTACCACTCCCTCAAACAGACCAGTCTTATTGTAGCAAAAGCTAAACCGATCTTGATCGGTGAAGGAGGTGGAGAAAAAAATTGGCAACACTTTTTTGATGTACGACCCAAAACTATTTAATCGAACAAGTTCCACTACTTGAGCTTAAATGCCAAAACCTGGGCACTAGACCTGGTGAGTCCAAGATCTGTGATCAAGTCATTGCTCACGTCGTTGCTTGGGGTGGTACGGGCATCTCTCCATCATCAAATGTATAGAATCAGAAATATTCCCAAATTAATTGAAGAAATCTATTATTAGATTAATGTACAATAAAGATGGTATTTTTAAACATGTAATGGATTTCCTTTTGGTACATGATATATTCAGTGAATACCAAAATGGCTACATCGCAAGGAGATCTACGATTAGAGCTCCTTATCAAGCCATACATGAGATAATTGGCAATCTGAATCAAGATGAGTGCACAATCTTCATGGATCTAAATCAAGCGTTTGACTGTCTTGAATAACTGGATGCTGTTTGAAAAACTGGAAAGAATTGAAATAAGGGGACATTGTTTGAAATTGATAAAATCCTAGCTAGATAGAAAGCAATGCGTAGTCGATAGTGGTGCAGGTGCTGCTTCGGATTGGGGGACGCTAAACAGGAGAATGCCCCAAGGCTCAGTTCTGGGTCCTTTATTGTTTTTAATATATCTGAATGATCTTCCTCGCAGGACTAAACATAGAACGATACTGTATGCTGATGATACTTCCATAATTGCAAGAACTAAAAAAGATGCAGCATAAAATGAAATATTGACCACTCTTGAGGACTGTGGTTTATGGTTTGACAAGAACAGACTGAAGCTGAAAATTGAAAAAAAACAATGTTTTGAACTTTGGTTATTTCAAGAAGGACCCAGTACAAATTATTTATGGAGATCAACACCTAAATAGGGAACATATCGCGGTTAAGTTCTTGGGATTGTGGATGGATCTCAGCATATTGACCAAATCAAAGATATCATTATTCAGTTATGCATTGCGTATCATAGCAGGATCTTGACTCTGAAGATGGCTTATGTATAATCAAGATTTAGTTATGGCATTGTGTTGTGGGGAACAACGGTTCATCCATGTCTTTGGTGTGAGAAAAACGATTCCAAAGAAATTGTTGGATAAAAACTAAGTTGTCCTATTTATGTTCTTGAGTGCTGAAGTTTTCATTTTCATCAAATAAGATAGCATGGATGAGTAAAATCATCCAATATAAAATAGTTATTATGTTTGACTGGTTTTTGACTGAAGATGGCTGTTCTATCTTAAAAGCTAAGGACCAAATTCTTCAGTTCATTTTGCCAATAAGATGATTGAAAGGAATCAATACAAACATCAGAAACAAATTCTTCAGATTGTTTCATCAAAACCAAAATAAGCCCTTATATGCCAAGGACATCTTGACACATGCATTGAGGCGGTACTTTTTCGCTCTTGATATGATAAATAGGGGTTGCAGAAATAGTAAAAGAGGTTTGCTGCATGCTTTCTATCTCCTGATGTCATGTCCTAATACTCTCTGCTACAGTTGTGCTTGCATGCCCTTATGAAAGATATAAAACAGGCAAACTTCAAGATATCGCTGTCCTGGTTACAAAAACAAAGCTTATGGAGGTCATCATCAAGCTACTTCTATCATATTTTGCAGACAGAAGATGATAGGATATGAGAGATACTCTCCAAGGACAAAATTGTTAATCAACAGCTATTCTGCTTCCAAGATTATTTGCTCCCAATTCAATAAAACAATAAAAAAAAACAAACCTTAAAAATCATATATTTCAAACTGGTGAGTATTAGAGCGCACGAATTTTCTCCAGTCTTTCGTACAAATCAGTCCAGGGGATCGATATGTACGAGTAACAAGGGTATTCGGGTTTCTCCTAGTTGTAGTACTCAAAAAGACCAGTTCGGAATTTAAAGTAGCGCTACCGACACCGGGTTTAATTTGTTTAATTGATTGTTTTTCCAATGAGGAGAGGAATTTTTCAACCCCGTCTGACTTTTCGAACAAGTAGAGAGTCATTACTAACGCAAATAATTTGCCGTCCAATAACCGTAGTTTCGCGAGCACAAATTGCAGGTAATTTACGCCAAATAATATTGATGTTTTTGCGGAGAGGATACAGTAATTTTTTTATTTTTATTTTAGTAAATCATCCTAATCTAGCGAGCTTTAAATTTTAACGATTTCCGGATATTCCCACGGCATTCTTTCGCCTTGTGTTTTATTAAAAATTAAAAATATTCATGTCGACCCGTTCATGTTGCTTGATATCTTGTATAATTTAAGGATTAATACATGTTCAACGATATGAGATATTAATAATTTATGCGAAGCGAGATCTAAATGGCCAAGATAACTGCCTGGCACACGCTTTTATCCCCGACGATAAGTACGTGTTGGTTGTTTTAGATTAACTTTTCCCGACCGACGTTAAGCGTAAAGAATTATATTTACGTCCGGGTTGCTTTTGTGTTATCTCGAAAAACAACTGTTATTTTTACGATCAGTAAAAAATGTAATATCAACGTAAAACATACGTTACGTTGGTTGTATTAAACGGTATTATTTCACGTAATATAACCGTTTTAAACGAGTTATGTTTGAGTCTAATTTGCAAAGAATTGCATAGGCAGACGTGTTAAAAATATAATGTGCTTGCTTTCATCGATTACACGTATTACAGCGTTGTAGTGCAAAAATCAGGTCTGGCTTACCACTGTTGTTATCGTGTTATAAATTTGATGAGTCAACAAGACGATTATGCTTGACAAACGACTGATATTCAAACATTCAAGAGTTCCTCGTGGATAGGTCAATAATATTGCCTTTGCTCTGCTCCAAAAGCTCCCTATGCTTGAAGCCCACAGAACTTTCTACGACCGATAGCTACTTACGGCCCATTAGCCTGGCTAAGACGCACCTGAAAAAAAAACTCGTAGTTCTACAAAATAGAATTCCAAGGATGATAGTCGGTGCCTCCTGATACGTGAGCAACGTTCAGCTGCGAGCAGTTCTAGGAGTCACTTCTCTTGGGCAACATCTAACAGCCTTAGCCATCAAAACCTTTGAAAGGATCACCACTCTGTACCTACTAATACCACACCTAACGGAACTATATAGATCCGGACAAACCACCACCTAGAGTGAAGGTCAGAAGGCAACAATCGTTGAGAATGGAACGAGACTGGAACGAAGTTTTTGAAACATTGATAAGTGGTGGCCATTCCGAAAAATCTATTTTTTCCTCACAATTACCGTCCCATACATCCCTCTGATATCTTGTGTCTCAAAACTTTCTGAGGCGGTCATCTTTAACAGACTGAAATAAAAACTATTTGTTCTTGACATCCTTTAAAATAAACAGTTTGGCTTCAGGGAAGGCCTTCCTACGAAGTTCCAGCTGTTCAGAATCAGAGAAGCTATTCAAAATTCCTTGGAGGCCAGATAGATGATGGGTGAGATATTGCTAGATGTAAAGAGAGGTCTTGACACGGTCTGGCACTATAGCCTAATTCATAAGATGATTTCTGCAAGCATTAATCCGTCTATCAAAGTTGACAACTCGATCTCCAGCCTGAAACCAATTGCGGCTGGCGTCCCTCAATGCTCTCTTCTGGCCCCACTCTATTTCTATTCTATATGCCGCCGTTTATATATCGTCAAGAAGTGGGTGTTAATGTCTTGGCGCTTGCAAGAACAAATGGACTCCATAGGTCGGTAGAAATCGAGACTGAACGAGACCAAAGTTATTGCCATTCGATTTGAAAAGAAGCCCAAACTCCTCCACGATAACATCTTTATGAGAGATTTCAGACTACCTTAGAGTGACACCGCCCTCTATCGGGGGCTTATGCTTGACAAACGACTAACATTTAAACAACATATAGAGACAACCATAATGACAGGAATAAACAAGAGAAAGAAACACACAAGATGGTGGACGCAAGAAATAAAATATGAAATTAAACTTAAGAGAAATCTGTGGAGACAGTATTCAAGTACCAAATCGAAAGAGAAATACGAAAAATATAAAAAAACAGAGAATAAAGGTCAAGGAATTGATCAACAAAGAAAAAAAGCAAATCATGGGAATTTGGCAGTAAAATGGAACAAAATAGAACAAATCAAGTAACAAAACATGTAAAATCAAAAAATAATCAAATGATATCTAAAGATACAGACATTATGGAAAGATGGAAAGAATACTTTCAAGAACTTCTAACTGCAGAAGAAGAACAAACAGAGAGTGAAGAGAATGCTCCTTAAATAGTTAATAGAGAAAACAGGAACAAAAGACATAGAAGTTTACTTGGAATTTTTGGATCTCGAAAAAGCATTCGATAGAGTTTCATTGAAAACAGTTTGGTCAGGCTTAAGGATGGATTAAGACAAGGAGGTACTTTTTATATTGGTTATGGATGATGTCATTAAATCAGTAGAACACCAACTCCGAACGGATTTAAGATTTCCTTCTCTTGGGCAACATCTCACACCCCTATCCATTAAGACCTTAGAGAGGACCATTGCACATCCGAATCGGCTAATATCACACCTAACCGAACTGGACCTGAACAAACCACCACCCAGAGTGAAGCTCAGAAGAGAACAACCATCTCCACTCGGAATGGAACGAGACTTCGAACGACCATCTTCTTACCGCACATGCTAAGCCAGAAGGGTTCATAATTCAGACAAAAGGATTCAAGGAATCCAATCCAGCTGGAGAAGAGAGCAGAACGCCCCCTAAGAGAGAATTCCAGATAATTACAATAGACCAATGAATGCTTGGCGTTCACTAATATCTCTTAATCTGCTATCTCTGTCTGTATTATATCTATATCCTTTTGAAGAACTCTCAAATGACCTGGTGACCTCTAGCAGTATTTTTACTAAGCTTGGTACCAACCAATACTTTCGTTATTTATTAGAATTCAAATGTAGGAAGTCAGATGAGATGATTTATGTTATCACTTGATATAGTCCATAATATTTTAACAAAAGTTAATAAAATCTCTGCAGTTAAACAAGGACAATACTTCCATCTTTACGAATCCGAAATTTAACACCATTTTACGACTGCACAATAAAAACCTATTGAAAACAAAATCATTTTTGTAATACGATGCAGTTTCCTCCGTAATAAAACCTATATAAATCTGTCCGCAGATATTGTTCAATCTCGCATTACCAACCCAGTAAAAATTGTGCAACGCTCGAATAGCGCGGCGTCTAGAATTATAAAACTTGGCTGGAAATAAATTCTTGGATCGTTACAAAAATCACGAACTTGTAAGCGGAACGGTAATTTTAAGGGTGCTACCGTAAGAATTTATTGTCTTCAGGAGAATATGTGGTCGTCTGTGCGCGCCCTGTATGTGTTATGTGGGTGTGTGCGAAATTTCAATTTCATATTTCATCTGCTCCAGCGCATTTATAGTGTTCGTATTATTCGAAACAAGAATTTATTGTTCCCTTAAAGGTGCTTCTTCCTCTGCATAGCAGCATCTTGGCGTATACTAGGTTAGGTTAGGTTAAAAGAGAGATCTTTTAATCAATATGATGGTTTAGAAAATCTTTTTTTCCGGAATTATATTTTCAAAAAACACCTGACGATAGACATTCGATAGCCAATTTTGCATAAACAAATTACGACCCGATAAAATACACACAACCTAATTTAAAATCCGCATATCATTATCGTATGTCATGGACTATTTGACACACCACCGAACAACACACGAACCAATATCGCTTCACGCTACGATCACCTCTTTCCAGAGTTCGACGGCACAGAACACATTTTAAAATTCCCCCAATGATGTTATGGCGACGACCAAAATAATTTATCAAATTGATGGAATTTATCGAATTTCCCGTAAAAGAAGAGAGAAAAAACTAACACAGCGACAAATAAAATGTTATCTGAGTGAAGTTTATTGTTATTAAAATGCGACGAGCCGCCACTGCACCGGACGCGTCCACCAATCAGCTGGCGATCTCTCGCAGGGACCAAAACACGCCGAATACATAACCTATAATCGAATTCGGGTCGCAGATGTGTGAATGACAATAGCATGACGATTAAATCCAAAACGGATCGTTGGTTACCCGTTCGCATCACATTACCGGGGCCGCTGTTTGCATGTCCGACCTCTCTACCTATCTATCTGTCAATAGGAGGAAATAGGTTGACGAGCGTTTTGGGAAAACAATGGCGGATAAACGGACTGATATCGAAAATATTTTTAAAAAGTTGACGTAAATAAAAATGAGGAACGAGAGACAAAATATTGCGGTTTAAGTCGAGGCCAATCGTTTATGTAGTAACATCGGTAATTAAAACAGGTTGGACAACCTCCTAATATCTAATCTCCTGCATCAAAAATGAATGAAATGAAGAAGGAAAAATGCCATGATAATAAACTTGCTGTGGCTACAATTGCTGTTTTTAGCCCAAACATTAAAAACCAAGTCAGATGTTGTAGATGGCTAAAATAACCAGTAGTAGAAACAGAAAAGTTTGAAGAATGGTGTCAGGTGCTAAAATGGTTCAAATCAGGCCTTCTAATAAAAGACAAATGGGTTTGAAAGAAGCCACAACATACTTGAACAACTATCCATCGACAAATTTCAAAAACCCTTATGGGGATAGGGCGAATCAGTGGACACACTCGCGCAAACCTACCTCTTAACAATTAGACAACATTGAACAGATTTTCAACTCCATTTTAAATGATAGATTGCTATCCCAATCTGGCAGGGCTTTTTAAATTCCTCACCAACCTCAGCTGAAACTTTTCAAATCAGTTTAAGAGGGTGCTGTTCCTCGACTACTCTCTTAAGTTCCGTTTAAAATCTCTACATTCAGACTAAATATGTACAACAAAAATTTACCTAAACAGAAACTAAACCAGAAGGTTCATTGGTTGAAAGATACCAGTCGAAACCATAAATCCATAAATACCATAAATAAGGGTTTTAAAACTTGTATTATTTATTCCTTATTCCTAAATCACTAGATTTAAAATGTTTATACAAATGTACAAATCATTGTAAGTTAAAAGGGAATGCGAAGCCTTTATTTAGAAAACACAAATTCCTAACTGCTCAATTACCATTTAATTGTTTGTAGTTTAAGTTTGTATTTTTTTCCTTTTGACAGCTTCATTTAATGGCAATAAATAAGCAGAGAAAGGGCATTTAACTTCTAAAATTAGGTCATCACCAATTAGACCATCAGGAGTAGCTCCTAAATACGGTTTGTCTAAATCAATGAAATAAAAGAAACAAAAATCTCAAAAGATTCCATTAGCGTCGATAGACTAGAGAGACGGGGCGAAGCAGGACGAAGGAGCCACCATTTTCATGATAGATCGCTCTTCAACTTCAAGTTTTGACACCCAAACTGTTGTTTTCCACCTAAAACTTCCCAACAAGTTTATATTTTGATCAAGATGTGAGGACCCAATGCTCAGATGTGTTCAGTAGTAATGGAGGGTGGAATGGCTTTTCAATCGTGTGGAAGGCTGGGTAGTGGATTCAAAACCAGAAAAAAACATTTTAAAAGAACAAATCTGTCTCACTAAACCTGTCAAACCGATTTGCCTACAATCAGCTAGCTAAAATCTTATTCCAAGGATGCCCCCATTTGCAACAACCAATTAACCATAGAATAACATCTAATCGTAAAGGATCGCAATTTTTTATCAACGCGTAGCAATTTTGGAACCCTGAATTAAGTCAGAATTTTCAGAAAGCACTAGTAAATTGACTTTTTAACCCCAATAGTAATGCCTAGAGAAGGAAGTGTGATATAGCCTACAAAGTAGAGGTAGAAAGCTTCATAAATGGCGTTAACATGAATGAACAATACCAACTTGTGCAGGAAACAGCAAGATATCGACGATGGATAGAGTTTGGAAGGACCAAGTGACAGTAGTTACCTTAAAGATGTCACTTTTGAAAATTTTGTTTTTGCATGTGGTCGAAACTCAATTCCAAAATTTAATGAGCAGCTATCGTGTGGTTGCCCTGTGATGGGTACAGCATCCACCACGATGCTACCACGTCCTAGCAGGACCTCAGATAAATTTGGGAAGCCACCTTGTGAGCGAATCAGTGGACACACTCGCGCAAACCTACGAACGATGTCTTGGACAATTAGTTCAGAAAAAAGACAACATTGAATTAGATGATATATTTCTATCTCAATCTGGTAGGACTTTCATGGGCTTTCAAATAAGTTTAACACCCTTGCAGAAAGAAAAATCTGCAAACATTGCTCTTCTGAGGAAGACGAGGAGAAAGGGGAGGTGGAAGGGGGTGGAGAGGCATAATTTTCAGCTTCATGATAGGTTGAATAGGTCCAGTCGCTCTTCGACTTCAAATTTTGACACCCTACATGTTGTCTCCCACCAAAAACACCCCAGCAAATTTATATTTTTATGACGATGTGAGGACCCAATGCTCAGATGTGTTGACTACTAATGGAGGGTGAAATGACTTTCTAATCTTGTGAGTGGTAGACCCAAACGCGGAGGAAGAAACCTTACAAGAATTTGTCTGCAATCAGCTAGCTAGAATCTTATTCTCAAGGTGCCTCCAGTTATGCTATCCAATTAACGACAGGATAACCTCTAATCGTGAAAGATCTCAATTTTTGTCAACAGGGCAGCAATTTTGGACACCTGAATTGAGTCAAAATTTTCAGAAAACACTAGTAAACTGAGTTTTTTTAAGAAACCATAATAATAATGCCTACATAATGATAGTACTGCTGTTGCTATTATTGTCGAAATTTAATTCAAAAATTTAGTGACAGTGCTGACTCGTTTTGCTGGTAATTGAGCATTTTTTAAGCTATACCAGACAAGTTTAAATAGAGATAGAAGATCTCGTAGATCTTCCACCATTTGGTTAATAGCTCAACAAATTTATAGAAGAGTATTTAGAGTGAAAAATAGATCTAGCTACAATCTGAAAGACATAGTTGCTATCGCGTGGTTGCCCTGTGTTGGGAACAGTGTCCACCACAATCATGGAGGTAGGTACTGCTAGGACATGGTAGCAAAATTGGAGAGATATGGACATAGCTGGTGTTTTGCCATATAATTACTTAATTGCGATTCAGTCTCAAACGTTTGAATTTGTCCAGTGATGCCAAACTGTCTTTGTAACACTGGTGGGAGGAGGGGGTGGGAGGGGTTGATCTTCGCCTAGGCCTTACCTTATTATCGCAAAACTTTACTAAACTTCGTTTTCATCGCAATTAGAGTGTTATTCTGTACATGTGTGTTGATCATGAAGAACTGCTCATAAATGTAATATGATTCCCTTTACAACAATAAAAAAGAAAATGAAACAGAAAACAAAATGAGGCAATACGTCATTGGTCAGATGAACATAACCTATCCTCAACCACTAAAATATTAATCCCATCTCGTCCCGAAAATACTTCATCGCTCTTTTCAGCGTTTCGCTTAGCAAGTTACCAGAACTTCCAGGGGTTTCAATCATAAAACATCCATTAACTTGTAAAATATTGAAATCTACATAAAACAATTCGACTATACACTGGATATATAAGGCTAACGTTCATCGAGCTACCGAAATGCGAAGGGTCTCTCGCTCTTTTTTTTTATATACGATGGCTTCAACGCGAATAATTTACAGTACATTAAGCCGTTCCCTTTTTTAAGTTTCGGCCGGCTCGATTTCAAGCCGGGCTTCATTCCTGATGCTTGGTAGGCAAAAAGAAACGGCCGATAGGTGCGTGGGTTCGTGTAATGCGTTTTGCAACCCGGACGGAATGTCTAAACCTGACTTGCTACGTCGAGTTTGATTCATGTGGATTTCTGCGCATAGAGCGTGAATAAAAAAAAGGAGGACGAAAGGGAAATTCTGCCTCCACGAATTATGATTTTGGACGTTACTTTAATTTGAAAACGAAACTAATTTTATGCCTGCTTAGATACAGTTTTCAAATAAACACGAATATATTCGGATATATTTGAAACGAGTTGTATATTCTGCACGTAATACATCAATAATAAAATTTCTACCGTATTGGGTTATATTCTTTTTTTGTGTAAAAGGCACGACCGACTTCCACTACATCAGCGTACGTGTAGTATATCTTTGCGAATATTGACTCGGATGTGAACGCGATACCGATGAAATACATATTTTTCGTCTTGCATTTCGGTATGCATATTCCTCGGAATGGATTCAGTTCACGTGTTTATGTGTGTATATGGATTTCGAGTTTATTATAGTGAGGTTTCAGCTGTGTTATCGTGAATTGTAGATTCGGTTTATACGAGCCGGTAGATGGAATATTCAATTTCAAGTTCAGCTTTGGTTGGTTCAATTAATGTTAAAGTTATAGTGAAATTTTTTTTTTGGTAATGACGATTGTTGATAACGATTAGAATAAAAATATTGTTCGTATCTCTTCTTAATTATAGATGACACTAATATAAAGATGTTTTCTTTAGCCCCAAGCATTACTTTCTTTTTCTTTGTCCTCTTTCCTTCTTGTTATTGGAGTCTTTCTTTCCTCTGCTTTCGGAAATCTTCTCTTTGGGAATTCATCCGTTTATGAACCTATCGAATCAGAATATATCAATTATCAAGATCTAACGTGAGCACCATAGATCCAAAAAGTACCTACATTTCAGCTGAAGTCAAACATGAAGACCATACTCATTTGTTTTCTTTTAATGTTAGAGGTGTTGTATTTCCAGAATTTTTCATAGGGCTTCAGTTTTGTCTAAGGCTAGACGAAGGGTCCGTTAGCCTTTTATTCCTCTTGAGAAGGGGTTCGTAACGATCAAGGAATTTTTGGATCTACAACTGGACGAATTTAGCCAAACAGTTAACCAACCTCTCTACTATAGGTAATGTAAACATTAAAAATAAGAGAGACCATTTCCGATAAAAAACACTGATCTTTAACGTAGAGGGGATCGGTTCTCCCATCATGACAGTGAATGGGTTCAGACTGCGCTGTCTGTGGGGTAGTTTTTGAACAAAAACTGAATAACACCCTTTATACTCTCATGATCTAGCCCCCTTTTTGCTTTAGATTTAGAGAATTGGATTTAAGATAAACATTTTAGAACTATGGAGGAATTAAAGGCAAATTTGCTGAAAAAGTTGATGAACTGCCGATTAAGTGAGGTCCAGAATTAATCTAAATAATGTGAGCAACGTTTGCAAAGGTGTACATTGATTAATACTACATTGAAGACAATCAAAATTTGTCTAGAAATATGGAAAAGTAAAAAAGCTATAAAGTGGGTTTCCCCTGAAAATTGTGGGCACTCATTATTGTATCTAAAATGGCGTTATAATGAAGAAATTATGCATTCGACAAAGCTTTAAAAAACCGTTAGAAAGCAATCTTTGACATGATTTGATAATTAAAAAAGTGCCTATCTATAAAGAAGGACGCGACGTGTTGATTCATGTTTCCAAGAGCGAGTGAGTAACGCAAACACTTTCCACAATTTATTTCTTAAATGAGCTCTTGTGGAATATTCTTTTGTTATACTTAAACCTGGAGTCACTCAAATTTCGAAACTGAATGTCAACTAGATTCGATTAGATTTTTTTTTAGTTCTAATGAATCTCAAGACTGCTGAAGAAGTAGAAGAAAAACACTAGCTGGTGGTGGTCTACCCTCGCCAAGATCGCCGAGGCCGTTGTCCTGAACAGACTGAAGGAAGAGCTCTTCGTCCTCAAAATTATACAAGGCGAACAATTCGGGTTCAAAGAAAGTCTATCTACTGATTTCCAGCTGTTCAGGATGACAGAGGTCATTCGAAACTCGCTGGAGGCTTGCGAGATGATGGGTGCGGTTTTCTCGATATTGAGCGCGCGTTCGATACGGTTTGACATTCTGGTTTTCTTCACAAAATGGCACTGGCACATTGGCATCAATTCGGAATTGGTCCGTGTCGTTCGTTCGTATCTCGCCTCAAGAACATTCTCTGTTAAATTAAAAACATCAATTTCCACCCCAAGGCCCATAGTTGCAGGGGTTCCGCATGGATTGTTGCTTGGACCGAGTCTCTTCCTCATTTATATGCATCCCAAAACCCCGGAAGTCCAACTGGCTATATATGCCGATGATACAGCTGCATATACGTCATCGAGGAGTGAGGAATTAGTTTATCGACGTCTTCAAGAACAGATTAATGCCATCGGTACCTGGATCAACAAATGGAAACTCAGGATAAACGAGGCGAAATGCGTAGCTGTTCGATACACTAAGAAGCGAGGGCCACCCCACGATAATATTTTCGTTGGGGATTTCCGTCTCCCATGGAGTCAGTCTGCGTTGTACTTGGGAGTCATCTTGGACCAGAGACTCACCTTCAAGCTCCATGTCGATAAGATCGTCAAAAGATTTATGAGTGCCAGATCGATGTTTCTGCCGCTGCACTGTTCGAGAAGTTCCCTTTCTCTAAGAATCAAGGTCCCACCATCACCTATGGCTCGCTGTCCTGGTCGAGTCTGGCTAAGACTCACCTAAAGAAACTGGAGACCCTCCAAAATAAGATCTTCAGGATGATCGTCGGGGCTCCATGATTCGTCAGGAATACTCAACTCCATTCGGCGAACCTGGAAATCCCTTCCCTCAACTACCACACTCTCTTGCTACGAAGACCCTGGGGAAGACTGCAACATCGGCAAACCCGCTGGTTTCCCGTCTGGCCGGACTCGACCCCGATAGACCACCGCCTAAGGTGAAGATTAAAAGGGCTCTCGACATTGCTGCGGACCAGGACTAGTTCAAAAAGGAACATCCACCAGCGCCAATTGCCGCGAGAGGCCTAAAGGGCCATATCAGAGATCAAAAGGCTTAAGAACCTCAACGTTCAGCCTTAGAAAAGAAAAATATGCAGGTCCATAGAGGGCAAAACACTACTTGGTGTCTGTTCTACTACGTGCGCCTGTTCGAGATAGTGGAGTGTCTACCGGACGAGCACCTGGCAGTTGCACATAATGTGTTCAGTGATTTCGGCATTTATGATAGTCTACCTTGCCCATCTTCTTCAGGTAGCGCCTAAGAGGGCCGTGACGGTGCAGAGGTCTCTTCTGTTGAGCTCCAGCAAAGATTTATCCCTGCTGAGTGGAAAAGTAATGCAGTTTTTTTTACTAGTCTTACGTTTGGGATGTTAGCCTAGTACGAGATCACTATTAGAGATGAGATATATTACGGCTTCTGGGAAAACCACCAAATGGCTCTGGTCCAATAAATCTGAACGCTGTGCCTTTCTTTGCGACACCATCTCCAGTTTAGTTTAGCCCTCACACCGCCAGTGACCTCGTACCCACATCAATGTGAATGTGTTTCTTAGCGCCATAGCATTGAGGGTGAGCAAACGAATGTCAACTAAGTAATTATAGTGAAACAGGGCTCAGGCCACAGTTTTTTGGGATGCCCTATAGACTTTTTACTATGTGGGCAGAGCAAACTGCGTGATTCCACCGAAGAGAACAGAAGGGCAAAACTCGTGGTTTGCTGTTTGATCAGGACAATGCTCCTACCCACAGGAGCTGTGTTTCAATAGTTGAAATTCATAATGCAGGCTTCGAAAATATTTTCCTATTCTCCAGATTTGGCTGCCCTAGTGACTTTCATTTATTCTCCAAAGTCAAAGAACAGTTTCTTGGGATTCACTTTCGTGACGATGAGACACTGATCATCGAGATGAAGGAGTAGTTTGCAGCCCAAGACAAAAGGCGTTAGAGACCTTTATCGTCGTTGTATTATACAAAGTATGTCAATGTCCTCGGGGACTCTACCTTTCAAGCAAAATATTTACTTTATACTTTTTATTGGTCCTTTTGATACATTCCTTTTTGAAACCAATTCTATATTACTCGCGATATATAAAGCTTCCTCATGGAAGACATTGACTGAGAATTTAATCCATTTGTAGAATATAAAGTGCTTCTATTTAAGCTCAATTTGTGATGGTTAACACAGTATCCCTTTCCTCCCATCGTTTACAGAGAATAATTTTAATATTTCGAATTCTATGTTACTTTTGAAAGGAACTTTCCCACAGGATTAAATCTGAGTGCTACTTATCGTTTCCTTATATATATGTATATACATTATATATATAGCATATCGAGTTACGCATTAGAGAAAATCGCATAAGCAAAAGCGTACTCTTAAAGGATATTACGACCATTCCAAGCGAACGCTACATTCACGAAAAAAAAAATCATCCAGGCCACCCTTTTTTCAAGTCAATCCCGACGAACGTTGCCCGAACCGTATGAATAGCTACCGGGGCACAGAGACCATAAAGGCCTATCGGTAGCGAATGCGGTCGCTATATTCGGTCATATTCGGCAGCCGTATTCAATGCATGTCGTACTACAACACGGTCTTTGAATAGGGAATCGGTCTCTGGATGGATGACGGAATCACTGGCGAAAAAAAAAACCCCGGTCAAATCGCACCGATATCGATACTAACTCGTGAAACGCTGAAACGGCTGAGAGGACCCAACCGGGTGGTTCGCGTGAAAAAATCGATCTACAGCTATGGTCGAATGTTTTATAAAATTAAATTAAAATTAGATTCTAATTCTATAAAGAGTAAAATATTCTTTATTGCAAAAACAGGATTTTAAACGAAATGGAAACCCTTATTAAACGTAAATTAAACGTTATTTAAACTAAATTGAAAGGTGGCTAAATATATCCGACCATACCTGTATATAACTGTAGATCCCCCTGTAGATCAAGGGAGGCAATGGAAAATGGGATGATGGAAACGTGTGCTTTTTATTTCAACAACTGACCGCGGGCTTAATATGGTACGTGACATGAATTTATGTTCACGTTCGTATGTGTTGTATGAGGGTTTACGTTTACCGGTACATATCCATACAGGGTATATACCTGATCGGTTATATATCCCTCGAAATTAGGTGACCTTTATTAAGCTAATGGCTGTCTTTTTTCCTGTGGCCTCGCAATGTAAATTGCGATCGGTGGTCGTTTGTTTTTACGGACACATGGAGAGATAAATTGTGGTATCCGTGTTGGCATTGATTGCGTTGCGGTTATTCGCGTTTATTACTAATACTGAAGGCGGCAACGAAAAATAAAAGAAACACAAAAAAAGAGAAACAAAAATGTAATTTGAATTGTTTGGTGTAAAGGAGCTAAATAGTGTCCTTGAGGTATACCACATGCACGAAGCAGTATAACCTAAAAAAATCGAGATTAATACCACCATTCCGGATTAGATTTATTTAGTTCGGACGTACGAATTTATTTCATCGCAAATTAAATGGGCGCTTGCGAACGCAGGAACACAAACTCGATACACATAAATATAAATCTCGCTGCAAAGTTTCATATTCCTTCGTTTATTCCGGAATTTATTTATTTTTTCCTTTACCGTGACCCGATTTTACCCGGAAATATTTAGCACTTTTTTCCACCAAATTTCATCCGCACAAGCCCAAATCGTAATTTCAGGGGCGCAATCTTTGATTCTGCCGTTGAATTGTTGACAGTTCGAATGGAAACATATCACTCTAGAGGTCGCTACTATCGTATACGTGTAGTAGAAAAATCGTTCGATCTCATATATTATATACAGGGTGCCCATCTAGTACTCAGAAGTCCAATATCTTGGTTGATAAGAGAGATAATAGAATCTTTCTTCATTTCATGTGTCGAGTTTCTTCAAGATCTATAAATCTAAAAATAATCCCGATTATACAGGGTGTTTTATTTCTTCTCTACAAAAAGCAATTTTGTTTTTCTAAATACAAAGCTATATTTTTTATCATTTATTTTAAATCTACATGGGGACTTTATGCATGGTATTCATACGAAAAAACTGACGCTCTTTGAGATATTTGACTTACTATGTTTTTCTAATAAATTTTCGTCAATCATAATATCGCAAATTTTGTGGTTAGGCTAATTAACACAAAATCTAATTTTTGATCAAATGTTAGCCATTAATGGTTCTTCAAGACACCATGTCAGAAACTAACTTACAATATGAGGGGTGCCTAGAAAATGTTGTCGAATTTGACGAAGAAAAATCTGAAAAATTTCCATTAATATGAATTAGTTGTAGAATTAAATATTCTACAATTTTGCTATAGCATTCTCTATACCTAAGTTCAACACTTTAGACAAAAATGCAACATTATAATTTAAAACTATACACTGTTTTATACAAATTTTATTATTGCGGTTTTGTGAATACCCATGGGAACAACAATCAAGAAGAATAATTTTGTTACCACTGTTTTATTCACGGCTCAATGGTGATTCTCTTTTCTCTTTTTCTCGCAATTATCACAATTATGCATATGAAAACCCCGGATTATTGCAGGACAATCAACAGTGTTTTAAAGTGAACATGTGATCTGGACTATATCAACAACATGCTATGTGGGTACATTTTTTCAATTGACAACTTAATTAATTATACGTATTTGACAATATGAATTAATAAATATGAAAATAAACATAAATAAAACAAAAAGTATGATTATCTCAAAAGGAAATAAAACACAAATAGAAATCCATAAATATTTAGGAACGAACATTGAAAAAAATGGAAAAATAGACAGTGAAATAAATGAAATAATGAAAAAATCAGGAAAAATATTCAACACAATGAAAACGACATTCCTAAGTAAAAGAGATATTGACGAGGAAATAAAAGCCGCGGTAGTAAAGAAAATAGTCAGTAGCGAAACGTGGACGTTGACAGAAAAACAGAAATCAAGAATAAATGTAATGGAGATGAGATTCCTCAGGAAGATTAAAAACAAGAAGAAACAAAATAAGAAATGAAACATTTAGACAACAACTACGAATAGAAGAAAACTAGCTAAGATGATTCGGACATGTTTGCCGAATGCCAGAGGAAAGACTTCCAAAAAGAATATACGAAACAAAACCAACAGGTGAAATGGGGCTAAAACCAGACATGCTGAGTTGGATATACAGCATGGTGGAAAAGCCAGTAATGACGTATGCAGCTTTGGTATGGTGGACAAAGACGCAACAAAGGAACGCTATTCAGATGCCGAGCAAGGTGCAAAGACTTGCCTGCCTAGGAATAACGGGAGCAATGCGGTCGACACCGACTGCAGCCATGGAGGCACTCCTGGACTTGCCACCGCTGCACCTGGTCATACAGGGGGAGGCAAGGATGGGGGCGTACAGGCTGCAACACACAGCGACTCCGAAAAGGGTCAACACAAATCATATGTCGATAACTGAGCATGTGGGAACGGGGGTGTTGGAAATGCGGACCGACCACATGCCGGCAAGGCATAGGTATGGGAATCCCTTCACGGTGTCTATAGCGGACGGACGGGAGGAGGCTGCCAGGTGAGAATCAAAGAGCAAGACCTAGTCTGGTACACGGACGGATCTAAGACGGCTAATGGTACCGGTGCAGGGATATGCTCTCAGAATGAGGGCCACAGTTACGCACTGGGGGAGTATGCTTCTGTGTTTCAGGCGGAAGTATATGCTATTCTCCAATGCGCACACACAATGAATGTGAAAGCGGTGACCAACAGACGAATTCACATCATGTCTGATAGCCAAGCGGCATTGAAGGCGTTATTAAGCCGGAAGGTGTCGTCCAGGCTGGTGACGGAATGCCTCGACGAACCGGAACAAGGTTTGGTTGACTTGGATATCGGGCCATCAGGGGATTGAGGGCAACGCAAGGGCTGACGAACTCGCGAAGAGAGGGTCAGAGATGGAAATGTACGGCCCAGAACCTTTCTTCGGGGTCACAAGGCAAACGGCCCGGAGACATATAGGAGACTGGGTTCGTACGAAACAGCAGGAATACTGGAGAGCCTCACCCGGTATAGTACATGGCAAAACCTTTATAGGGAAGCCATGCAGGAAAAGAGCTAGAGAACTACTACATCTTAGTAGGAAACAGCTCTGCATCGTAACGGGACTAATGACCGGACATGCTGCGGTGAAAGAACACCTACACAAAATCGGAGTGTTTGACGGGGACACAAAGTGTAGACTTTGTGGGATAGAACCGGAGACAGCCGATCACATACTACGCGACAGCGAGGCACTAGATCGCAGAAAGCAGAATCTATTTGGGATAACGAAAGGAGACCCAGAGATATACCTTACCCACTCGGTTAGGGACCTGTACAGGTTAGTGGAGGGGACTACCGTGCTAGACTGGGTGACTTGAACAAACAGATGTGGCACAATAAGCCTAATGGCTGCGGTGCCTACCGGTGTCTATAGGTCGGACGGGTTTGGAGGGTAAAAAAAAAAACAGGTAAAATGCCAAACAGGAAGACCTAGGAAAACATGGGAAGAGGGAGTAAGAGAAGAAACCAAAAACCGAGGTATTCAATGGGAAGGAATAAAGAAAAAAGTAAACAGAAAACTGTGGAGAGAGAAATACATGAGAAGGAATGAATAACCTCAACTCAAACTGCCTTACACCTCACGGTAGGAAGGTACAAGATTAAGAAGAAGAAGAGTTAGATGTGCTGCAAATAAATAGTTCCCCAGATGTTAAGGATCGACATTGGTTTCAGCATACTGATGCTCCTTTGCATTTCATGTAATTGGCAATCTTGTTAATGAATTCTGTATTTATATATTCTTCATAATTATTATTATTTCAGGTTAGATAACATATAAATGCCAGATATCCAAGTATAGATGTTTATCACAACATTGCAATTTTAAAGAAATGTGACAAGAAATTTGCAAAATAGGGTTATGTTATGATTTCACAACAAAGAATAATGTAAAATTTCAAACAATCTATTTTAATTTTCAGTTTCCGACATGGTTTTTGAAGAACCATTACAATCAAAAAATAGTTTTTGTGTTAATTAGCGTAATCACGATATTATGGTTGACGAAAATTTATTAGAAAAACATTCAAATATCAAAGATGATTTACTACAACAAACTACAAAATAAATGATAAAAAATATAGGTTTGTATTAAAAAAAAAAACAGAGGAAATGGAACACCCTGTAGGATCGGAATTATTTTAGGTTTATAGATCTTGAAAAAACTACAGAAGAAATTAAAAAAGGATTCAATTATCTCTCTTATCAACCAAGATATTGAACTTCCGCGTACTAGATGGGCAGTCTGTATATAATGATATTAATGAATAAATTAAATTATTTCGAAAGAGATCAATATTGTATTTAAACCTAGAAAAATATCCTCTTCTCTGCGTTAAGGACGAAGGAAAACATAATTAATCAAAGAGGAAATCCGTTTTTAATTAATCAACAGATTAAATATTATACATACATAGAGGTTCGTCCTCCCTTTCGGAATATAAATATATTCTACTGGGACGACGATACTTTCTACAGAACGGGTAGCAGCAATCGAGAAAATCAAACAGCAATACCATTTAAAAAGCCGGTCATGTTTGTATTATGGATTTAAAAGGGAATTAGCGTTTAAAATGGATGTATGCGAAAGGGTTTTTAAAAGGTAGCGTTTCATATTACCTACCGAGTTTTGTTTCTTTTTTTCCGTGTTTGTTTTTATAAATTGGAACGGTGGTCTCTGATTCGTGAGATTATTGATATCCTACATCACGATTTGATATGTGGAAACGATTCAGTACGCCTGACGACTAAATATATTATACTATTGTTCGAAATTCTTCATTCAAATCGGGATTACTTCCATTGATAAACTATTTATGTCAAATTTTGCTTCCACCATGATTTATCTTAGCAATTAACCTTGTATGTGATATTTTTTTAAGTGATGGATGCTTAGTTGTCACACGCAAGGCTGCTTCCTCCTTCCTGGCAATAAAAATCGCTCAGGAGCTAAATGCTTCAGTGATAAGTTCTAATAGCCAACCCCTCCTGTATAATTTCTTCGGCACAATCGTTGGCATCTTTCCCTTTTTGTGTGTGTGTGGTGAGTGCTTAGTTGCAGTGACTCCCTAAGCTGTATTACTTGTTTGGCTATCACTGCAACTCTCGCGGTGTAGTTTTGTGTGTGTAAATTGTGTTCAAATGGCTTTGTGACAGCATTATAAGTAAGTCGATCCGAATTTCAACTCTTTGAAAAAATGTCACCGTCCCTCCAGAAAATTTAAACCCAGCTCCTATCGACCCGCCACAACGACAGTCAGTCCCCTCACACTGGAAATGGCTTAACAGTTTCCTGTTTCATTTAGGCTTTAAACATTTCCACATGGTTTTCGTCTATTGTTACAGTTCCCCACAGACTAGCATACATGACATCATACAAGTATATCATACATACCTGCGCGGTGATGTGTGTTGGGGTGGCGAAATAGTCGCAAAGATGTATCTCGCACAAGTCTTCCGATTTGGATGGAATTTATCTGTGTGCACGCATGAACTTGCGTACGAGATTGTCGGTTTGTGGTCAAGTATCTTGCTTTATTTGCATGCATTTTGGGTACAGTGTCTCACTTATTTACGATTTATTTTTAATTAAAATAGCGTACGCCGCTGCTAATAGAATGTAAGTACCTACCATCAGTAGGTACTGATTATGCACGTTGAAACTAACCTGTTTGTCAATGTAGTGTGTAGGTCTGTGGAGAAACAGTATGACCCATATAAAGGTCACCTATGTGGGTTGTTTTTATGGTCAGTTTGTCGTCTTTCTGGGTTGATGCTAATAAATCCTGATAATCAAGGGTCATCAAGCATTGAAAATTAGTAAAAAAGGCAATTCACGTTCTCTGTAGATTCATTATGGCCCAAATAAGCATGTTTACGTGTAGTATCTCTAGTCCATTCTAATGTATTTTTCAATAAATTCTCAATTTTAATGCAGATAAGGGTCTGTCGCCCACAGGCCCGCCGCTAGCTGTTTGAACGCCCGCGTGAAATACCGATTAGGCTGCCCTTTGTACAACTGTAGATGTGCAAATTATGACAATGTTCTGTTTTCCTTTGGATATGATTTTGTCGCCGATGCCGCCGCCTTAAAAACGCCGCCCTTGTGCGGTGCACGCATTGCACGCCCGCACGCAGCGCCCTTGGGCGCCCAAGTATTATCGGACATAATGGGCTGTTCCTTAGCCTCTAAAACAGGGGTCTCCAAACTACGGCTCGCGACAGCCAACCTCTTATTGTTGTTGTTTTTTTTTGCGTGTGGTGGGTGCTTAGTTGCAGCCTCCGTAAGCTGTATCGCTTGTCTAGCTATCACTGTAACTCTCGCGGTGTAGTTTGTGTGTAAGTTGCGTTCAATGGCTTTGTGACAGCACCATATCGCCTTCTATGATGCCGCGCTGTTAATCACTTTTCTCCCAACAGCGAATGGCAAGTCGATGCGGGATTGAGCTCTCTGAAAAAATGTCACCGTCCCTCCAGAGAATTGAACCCCGGCACCTATCGTCCTCCCACAACGATAGTCAGCCGCCTAACCACTGCGGCCATCGACCCGTTACTATTGCTATTATAAGTTGAAGAAGAAAACAGAATGATAATTACTCGGTTTTATTTACTTAGTCGGTTACTCGATTGCATTTACTTTGCAGAAAAATTAAAACTGTTTTAGCTCTTGGAACATACTTCTACTAGTAAAGTTTCAAAACTTGAAGGCCCCTGCTCTAAAATATTGACCCTCATTGCTTTGATATCGAAGTTCCACTTTGATCTCTCTATAACGATGCAATTAAAATTTAGTATTCTACTTAGATAATACAGTCTCCAACCCCATGATACACTATGGCCATCTGTGGATACTGCTAGGAGCTTAACAAAAATCTCTGTCATTTCTATTGTCTAACCAACGGTCTTCAAAATTTTTGCCCTACGAAAATGTAATGCCTAACTCATTCGAGCGATGTTAAGCATGTTGGACAAAGAAAAATATTATGCCAAGGTATTTTAAGAGCAAGGAAAATGTGCTAGAATGTTGTGGCGAAATAAGTCGTGCCAGAAGTTTTGGACAAGGTAAACATAGTTTTATACTTGATTAGTGGATAACTTGGTGATTTAATGTTTCAATTAATACCTACGACTTTTAATGACTAATCATGACATGTGTTAATAATATTTAGGAATGGTACACGTTCCTCAAGCATCTTACTTTAACACAGTCGTCATTCTGCTGCCTTTTATTTTGTTGATCCGAAGTATCCTACGTCAAGCAGTGAAGACGTGTCCATATTCGATTTTTGGTCTCAGTTTTAGGACTGGATTGTAGCAGTCACCGTTAGATGCAATTTTTTTAAATTTTTGTGTTGAGATTTCTTATTATAATTTTTTTAGCAGAAATAATTGCAAATTTGGCTGGCATAGATTTAATATTCATTTTTGTAATATAACTGAACAGAGTTCTAACTAAAGTCACCCCATCTAGACAAATTGCTTTCTTGAAGTCTGAGAAGCAGGGGAACACTACGGTTTTCAAATAAATGTGGAGAAATCTGCATAATTATTATTGGCATTATACAAATATTTGCAAAAATTTGATGAAAATTTAATTACTCTCTGGAATATATACGGAGATCCATCGCTTTAATAAATTGCGATTACTAAACAAACATTTGCAGACACACAACCTTAATAAACACAATTTTAATCTCAGCGCTAAGTCTATAGTTTACATATCTACCTAATTGTAGTGAAGTGGTTTATTTAAGCTATATTTAGCTGGAAATCAATGCTGTTATAGTAGCGTTGATTTGCATTATGAAAGGTTATAAAACGACCGTTCAACAGGAACTGTTTCGTGATACTAGATTATAATCCTAGAATATGTATTTAGTTCTTGCAAATCGGGTAATAAAAAAAAGTCAACAACACTAACGTAGATAATCACGAACAGCTTGTACAACACCAATTAGAACTCGATACCAGAATTTAATTACAATTCCCGCTTTAATCATAGTTCCAATAACATGGGCTTCCCAATATTCGGTACCGCTGTTAATTCGCAGAATCAAAAACCTGTACGTTCCACGAACAAACTTTCCGAACTCTACACCAAAAATAAATCTGGCGCTGTATTTGCAAGGCTGCTTAATCTATAATGTTGTTCGGATTCAACTACACCCCCTACAGCATTACTTTGTACTGGATATGTACGTTTTCTGCGAGTTAGTTTCGCGGTCTTATGCTATCGAAACTTTACATTTTGCTTGAGTTGTTCATTAATTTCGCTTCGTGATAAATGTTCGGGCTTTATGTAGCGTAATGGAGTGTGCAACTTTTCAAATACACGAATATTATTTCCATGTCGGGCGTAATGAATTTATTGAGTTTCCGGTGGGAATGGTCCGACGAATGCTTGCGTCAACGTTCTAGCATAATTGTTATCGTGAAAATATTGTTGTTTGATGGAATTTCAGTTCGGAAATTGTTATTTTATTTTTATGTGTATGATAAATTAAATTAACTAGTTCATACAGTTTCGTTTCGATGAAATGGAAAACTCTGTCGCTGTATATTGTTTGTTGTTTCACCAAATATTGGATTATTTCCAATTAATTTTGATATTGTATCATATTTTAATGAGGATTTCTATGAAATATCAAATAAAATTGTCGTCATATTTAATGATGTCCTAAATGTTGTATTTTAACAATGTTGATTTTGTATAATTTCACAGTCAACTCACTATATTCAAGTTAGATACGAACCTAATTTAAACTAACTATTAATACAGTTTATGGTAAAACAACAGTCAATATGGATTGAGTAAGTGTTTCTGTTTCACACTCATACAGCTTTAAACCTAAATTATGTGCCATTGAGATAAGAATTAATAAATTATCACATTACCCATATTTACTTCCCCTAACCTAAGCTAGTGATTAACTCTGTTAACGGTAAAACAACGGTTAATGTAAAATATTTATTTTTAGTTTGGTTGAAATAAAACGACACAAAAGATAAATTAAATAAATTTATTTTAAATTACATACAATAAGCAAATACAATACTATATTTACATTGAATGTGCTTTGGAATCCATTTCAAAATATAATCTTATCGCTAAAAAATAACACTATTTTTTGTACAATATTTACAAAATGTTGAAAAAATGCTCTTTTATTATCTTATTGGCAATTATAATAATAGTTACGTAATTTTTCTCTTTATATAAAGACATATATTATGTAATTAGTTAATTAGGAATCATATAAAAGCTTCTGTTCAAGAAAGAAAACACATAATTACATGCATTTTCTTCCCCAATATAAACCGTAGTTTTGAAGTATATTTTATCTCTAGGAATATCATGAATTAATAGCCCATTTATAAAAGTTATCGGTACATCTTCGACAGTTTTGTTTTCACTCTTGTTGAAACATTTTAAAAATTTATTTTACATTTGGTGTTTACTAGATCTAACAAGGGAGGGATTGGAAGGGAACTAAAGCTAGCCTCACTCATGTGCCTTTTTTCGATCACAACCATTTATAGTTTTAATCATTGTAATAACCGTTATTATGTAATATTTAGTCAAAAACAATATTAATTACGTATTTTTACAATACTAATCGTTACGGATATGATGAAAATTGTCTTTTTAAATCTCAGAACATCGTTTCACTCTTATTAATTAATTAATTAATTTAATACAAATATTCTTTTTTTTTTAATCTCATAATAAATTTCTATATCGTGTATATACATCTATATACATCAAATTTCTCATCCAAACATTATAAGCTCATATACTTAAGCGATACCAAGAATGTTTATTTTATTTAGAAAAAGACACCGATATCAATATATCTTTCATACTAAAAAACAGTAATTACGATAATTTTTATAGCCACAAACATTTTCTCTTTATTTTTAGAAGTAAACGCTATAGTTTATTTCTTTTTATTTTTATTTTTTTCTTTTTGGAAAAATTCTACGTATGATAAATATTTTATTATAGTCTGCTTCGCTTTTTTCACAAAATATCACAAAACCTTTTTTCGCTTTCCCTTTTTAGAACTTTCGACTAATTCTTTTCTTGTTTGGTGTCGGCCTGGGTTTCTTTGGAAGTCGTTCAAGTGTTCAGATGGAGACGGTGTGGAACACTGAAACAAAATAGAGATTTATTAGAATTTTGTATCATTTATTACTAGTCTATTAATTAGAACAGTAATGAAGAATTTCAGATGTCCGCAAGTTCTTTGTGAGAATATTTCTTCAACAATAACTAGAACTAATTTATCGAAATCGATGTAAAAGCTCTTCTAAGGCAACTAAAATACCTTTAAAAGCTCAGGATTGTTAAATTATAATAAATGCTGCGATAGAAGTACTGCTAACATGTCAATAAATGAAATTTCAAAATTCAATTGAGACAATAGCCTAAATTAAACCAATACCTAATCAACATTGCTAACGATAAAATAGTAAAAAATAATTGCAATTACTTAAATATCTGTATAAATATTCCAGGAATAGTCCTTGTATTTTATCTAATAAAATTTTCAGATTTTCGTAAGTTTCTTTCATAGAAACAGCATGACCTATCGGAATAGCAGGATAATGGTAGCCATTATGCAACAAAATTGCTTTTAGGCTGGCCTTTGATGAGTCTATGAAGAATCTCCAAGATCTGGGATCATGATCTACTCCAAAAGCTTCAGAAAATTTATAAAAATTATTGCAGTAGACTAGATTACCGGCCATACTATCACAATCAACATTTTCATGTCTGCTGCGAGAAATACTTATTCTTATGTTCTTTGTTAAAAGATTCCATTGCTGTTAATCGCGACCTAAGAAGTTCTGCTGGTGATTTTGATAAATTCAAACTTGATTTTTCATTACCTTCAAAGCTAGTGTCGCTATCAGTAGCTATTGTACTCTCCTCGCTTTCTTTGTGAATTGGCGGTCGTGGAACAGGATGCTGTTCATCATGGGGTCGAGGTTTCTGAGCTGACTCAGTTTCCACATAATTATATTTTCTTTTCTTATGGGTGTTAAGTCCTACAGTTTTGTCAAGGCAAAAATAGCAATCTTCAAGATGATTCTTTTGTTCTTTCCATCATATAAGGACGGCGAACGGTAAAGAAAGTCGTTATCCAAATAGCCAATCTCGCAAATATCTGCTGCATGTAGTGCATATTACATGTGGAAACCCACTGTTTGTCCTGAGTTTTGACGGCCATATCAAACCAAAGTTCATAGGCAAGGCAAATGTTCAGACTTAACTTTTCACTCTAACCTAATGGGGTAAATTTACCACATACGTAACAAAAATTATTTGGATTACTTCTACAGAACGAGGCATGACTGTGTCTTTAAAGAAGAAACTAAATCATCTCAATTTTTTTTTCGTTATTAAAAACTCTCCTATCCTATCAACCAACTAGATTAAAGCATAATAGTGCAAACTTGTACATTCTTGAGTGAAGTCTCGACCTGCATTTTATCTGTAACCAGAGCTAAGCCAATACTGCATATGCTGTTCAATTTCATCAGTTACTAACTTTTAGGATAAAAACCTTGTTGGTCAGTGTAATTGGAGCAAGTTTTAATCTGACAGCGTAAGGAATGAAACATCAAGTCAGAGTGCGACAACCACCCGTTTTTTACATGTTCTTTGATTGGCGAGTCTCAGAAGTCTATATACAAGAGTTGGAGCACATCAAAGCATTCCAGAATTAATCCTGAACTTACTATCTGGAGCTTTTAGGAACCTCAAAATGTACTGACTCAAGTAAGGCTCTCGATCTGCCTGGTAACTATTCATCTTAACCAGGTCTCTTTGCAAATTTGGATCCAACTGAATATTTTGACAAACATTTTATCTTTGCTTCACAACCAATAGCAATTTGAAAATATTTTGTCTATATTTGCCTATACTGTCGATGGAAAGCGGTTCAGAAATTGAGGAGTGTCTTTTGCTGATTAATCCTGTTTAGGATGTCTTGAGAGTTTTTCAATTCGATTAACATATCCAAACATTTACACTTATACGTCAGCGTTAACAACTTCCTATTGATTACAATATTATTTCCTGAAAAAAAAAATCCCTAACTAGCACTAATTTGACAGTTTTGTGAATCTGATGACGAACAAAGGCGTCCACAGCATCAGAGACTGACGTGAAGCCATCAATATCTTAAACACCACAAAAAAAAGTTTAATGGAGAAAGATCAGGTGACCTAACAGGCAAATCAAAATAATTCAAATAAATTTTATATTAAAACAGACCCACCCTCTCTTACCTCTTCGGTAACTTCTTCCCAATCTAGTTGTTGGGGAGAACACGGTCTAATACCTTTTACTAATTAATGTTCTTTTTACATTCCACTTTCTAAAATGTTTTTTTATTTTTTAAAAGGGCTCCGTCTTGCTGGTACCAGGCGGCCTCTGTTTTTAATTGTCCTTCTTCCATTAATGCAGGAATAATTTGACAAAATATTTCCTAAATTTACAATGCTTAACATAATATTCTAACGAATTTTATTGGAAATTAACGAAATTCTTCTAGATGTTCTAAATAATTCTAAATAATTCTCATCGGTTAGAGTACCAGCCCAGACGTTCAATTTTTCGGAATAATGAGTATGAGCTTCTTGTGCCCAATATAGGTTAGTTTGCGAGCAATAACGAAAGTTGTGTCAATGAATCGTACCGGTCAAACAAAAGGTAGCCTCGTATTAGTTGCAAAATTGGGGTCACGGTTACTAAATATTCATCATGATTACACAAAACTGCAATCTTTAATCAAAATCATCTTCAGGCAGCTCTTGTACAAACGCAGCTTCTTATATTAGAGTATACTGGTGATACACTCGATCAAGTTTAAAACGTATCGTTTAGTATTAATACCAACCGAACAATAAAAAAAATCTGTCCTGTCTAAACCGCAACGTCCACCTGTCCACAAGTTACAATGTAGAAACGTCACACGCCTTTTTCGTTTATCCCGGAAAAATCAATACAAAACCGGGACATCTTCAACGGCAATTCTCTCTCGCGTAACCGTCCGTAATTTCAACCCCCAGCATGTGTTCACGAATATTAGCCGAAATTATCACGGAAAAGGGTTAAAATCGTGCCGAGTCCAGCTCTACCACCGTCCACCCCGATACGTGACGTTAACGCACGCAGACGGTAAAACGTACCAACTGTCTCCGGCAATATAACCAACTATGTAGGTGCAGACGGACATGAAAGTTTGTTTTTAAACAATTGCTGTTAATGAGAACGGAGGCGCCCCCTCGTTTTAGGGGATGACCGAATTAAATCCGTACTACACCCTGCGTCACGTCCGTATTTATACCCACCGCTCGTAATACACGGAATCGAACGATAATGTTCTCCCCCCAGGGGCTAAGAATATTTGCGTTGTGTCTCTGATACGGGTATTTATGCTATTTTAACCGGATTATTTTTTGCCGGTCGCGGCAAAATGGATCCGGGTTCTATTTACTTTTTTTTTGTACTGGCCTCCGTTCTGGGAGCCCTAAATGCTGCGGGAGGGTCCATATTTCAATGATTTGCGTTTATTTTCCTGGATCTAAATGAGGTAAACAAGTACTGTTACACCGCAATGGGTTTTATGTGATGTGCAGGTTGTTTTTTTCCCAGCAATACATTAGTACCAGCGTGAAAGAAAAAATACAAAATTTATGTAATAATAGAGCGTGTTTGGGAGTTTGGTGTTTTGTGGGTAAAATAGTGCAAATTAATTTTTAACTTCTAAATAAAGCCATATTATATTAGGAAATCTGATCATAATCTCAGATACAAAACAACTGGTACGAACATCCTCGTATTACAGGCGATGCACAGTCTCGTATTACCAACACCAGATAGCCTACTGCGTCGTATATGTGTGCAGCGACGCGTATAACGTTTCTCGTTAGTCTAGTATGTATCAGCGATATCCTGTGTCAACATGTAATTAATTAGTGTATCTCATTATGGTCATAATGAAATGACATATGGCGTAAATACGGCGTGTATAATTATTTGATTATTACATATTAGCCGAATTCGCTCGTTTGCTGGCTTGTAGCTTAGCTATAACGCTTCGGGCTTGGATAATTATAGTGGTTAGACGGTACGTATCCAATGGATGAGGAAAAAAAGGAAAAAAAGATGTAACCTATGATTACCTAATTACAATGATTTTTGCTGCAGGAGCGCTGGATATAGTTCGTTTCTCATTGGGTAGATGTCAATGCACCAGAATCTGAAATAGATTCATTACTAGGTTTCCTTAGATGTTATCTTCTATGGTTATAATATGTAGTCTAATTCTCTAGATGAAAAAAAAATGACAATTTATTTAGAATGAAACAAGTATGTACATGTCCGTCCAAACGTTAAAATGACGTTGCAACGAGGGAGCGTTTTTATTTTCGCGGAATGAGCGGGTTGTAGGGGAGTGATTAGGCGCATTGGGGGCGTGGCCTGTGCAGCGACTCGTAATTAGTTTAAATAGTGCGACTAAAAGAAGCCATTAAAGAGAAAAGACGGGGAAAATTGACGAAAGGTATGCTGCTTTTGCACGACAACGCGCCCGTCCACAAGAGCCGCGTTGCGTTAGCTGCCCTGCATAAGGTGGGCTTCGAAATTGTGAATCACCCAACAGCCCAGACCTGGCCCCGAGTGATTATTACCTGTTTCCGAAAATGAAAAAAGAGCTGCGGGGTAAAAAATTTACTGCTGATGATGAAGTCAAGGAGGCAGTTTCGGCGTATTTTGCAGATAAAGGGAAATCATTTTTTATGAGGGTGTAAATAAATTAATTGAAAGATGTGAAAAATGTATCCGTCTTGCAGGTGAATATATTGAAAAAGAAAAATAATTTGGTTTTTTTTATTTCCACCCCTTATCCCCCATTCCGCGAATATAAAAACGCTCTCCCGTACTATAAATGCTTCAGCCACTAGAGTTAAAAATGTGCATGTGCTTTACAAAACCTGATCGTTCCTTATGATAAATGGTAAACTTTTGGACCATTTTTTCCTCAATTAGCTGCTAACTTAGGCAGGCTGAAGGATTTTAGAATTTAAGAACTTTGAGCAGGTGAAGTTGATTGCAAATTTCATTGAATCGCGTGACGATTTGGGTGAACAAAAATTCAAATCTATCCAAATCGGTCGTCTGGTTTCTGTAAAATAGGACAATTATGGTAGGGTTTTAACGGTGGGTGTCCCTCCAGGCTCCCTACTGATTTCATCGTTTTTCCAAATCTAATTACGATGTACGAAAAAATTCTGTTCATACTTTGTTTATCTGATTATTGTCGATCGATGTTAGAGAGGAGGTGCTCATACATCTCTATTTAGCCTTAGCTTTAACCATGCATAAAACTCTGGATTCAGATTGAAGGGATATCAATGCGGCATTAGATGTTGTATCTTGAAAAAGAAAACAGGAAAACAAAAAACAGACATCGGTATAATAATGCCAGGCATAGCGGGTTTAGCTTGATGGAATATCTTGATGATGAAGTGAATGAATCAAGTTTCCATAGGCGGCTACCCAGTGATAGGCGGAGATCACTAGGCCTCGGGATTCAATCCACCGAGGGGCTAGTGACATTTTTCTCAGAGAATTATACCTTGATCGATCTTCCATTCACTATTGGGGAGAAGGCGTCAGTTTTGAGTACAGAACCGGATTTAAAAGAATTTTTTAGGGTATATTGCTTATCTGATTATTGCCGCAACTCTTTCTGTGTAGTTTGTGTGTATGTAAACATATTCAACAGCTTTGTTACAACATTATCTCGTAATTTGTAATGTCAGGCTGTTAATCCCAACGCAGGGTATAAAAATTTATAACAAACTTTTAACTGTGTTACTTGAGTCTTCCTCTAAAACATTTAAAGTAAAGGTTAAAAAATACTTAAATTACAAGTATCTACTACTATTCACTAAATGAATTTACGTAATAGGAACATTGAGTACTTGGAGCCCTTGGTTCTGGAAAATTACTTGGATTTGTGTATAGATATTTTAATTTATTGTGATGTTGTACTGTGATTTTCTTTATATTTTAAATTTTGACTAAGGAACATCTTCTGGTAATTTTATGTATGTATGTATTTGCAAAGGAAAAATCACTGGTAAAATAAAATATATATTTATAATCACTTTGCCTTTATTAGGATTTTTTGTTTGTCTCAAACAGTGTCAGCTTTTCTCTATAAATTATATTATTTGGTTCGACTACTCTTCAAATACAACAAAATTTTATACCGACAAACAGTTAGACAATTCGGGAATGCTAATCTTTCCGTTAAATGGCAGTAATTGCGGTAATGGAGCAACTATAACTTCTGAATTTATAGTTTTATCTTTTGCAACATTAAATGTGCGTTTCATATTCCGCCTGGTAAATTCCAATGTGCATTCTCCTTGTTTAATTATCACAGATAATGTTTCACTTCACAATGATTAGTTTTAATCGGAAGTGGACATATTTTTGTTAGCTCCCATTCTGTTACATTTAGGAGACCTTTGGACTTGGGTATGAATTACAAACTACAACATATAGCGCTAACGCTGACTATATTAGCCCAGATAAGACTAACGTCCTTCTAGAAGGATATTTTATATTATGCAGTTTTCTACAAGCAAATTAATTTAGTTTTGTTGATGTATATGAGATGGCGCTATTATATTTCCCATAAAAACATAAATACTATTCGTAATAACAACATAGTTGGCCAGTATCTTTTTCTGTTTATGACGTGAGTGAACGTGAAAACTACCTTGTGCGCAAAATGACTGAACCAGTAGACCTTCTAGTGGATGGGTAAGAATATTTTGCTTTTAGTAACATTTATGACTTTCTAAACAATTATATTACGTTGCTGAATACTTATTCTTTTCACCTCATATTACAAAATTGGACATATTTCAATATGTTAACTTTGATATACCATTACTTTCTTGTATCCTTCTAGAAGGACGTCAGTTGTAATAAGATCCGTTGTGAGTTATTGGTAGGTACTTACAATTTTGCTAAGAAATACAATTGGTTAGAGTCATTTTATTTGAATATAATAACTTATAACCCTCAAAATAAGTTAAAGTAGTATAGTTTTATATTTTTTTCTAGAAAACAAGTAACGTTGTCACAGATTCTAGATTTTATTGATGGGAATGAGGATGCTATTCCATACAGCGGTGTAAAGGTAAATATTCTGCCACCTACTAATGCTACGGGTGACATCACTGATGAAGACAGCGGCGATGAGGAAAATCCTCGCATTGACAATGTGCCAGGTAGTCAGTTGAATGCTCCTGCTTTCATAGCCACACTAGACAACGGACTTGATCCAGAACGCGATAACGCCGAGTCTGAAACTTTTACGAAAAAAAGCAAAACGACTAGAATCAGACGTAGAATGGAATATTAGTGGGAAAACGCTGATCTTGTGCAAAGAAATTCCGATTGGCCGTTATATCACACCGCGAAATATAAAGAACGAACGCCTTTAGAGTATTTTCAAGTATTCTTTGACTCTGAAATGATACAAATGATGGTAAAATATACAAACAGATATGCAAATCAGCGCAACAGAAATGGTGATATTTCAGAAGACGAAATGCAATGTTTTATTGCTGTTTTATTACTTAGTGGATATGTAGTGTTACCAAGAAAAGAATTGTACTGGGAAACGTCTGTTGACACACATAATACTATGGTTTCGGAAGCGATATCGAGAGATCGATTTAAATTTATTATGACGAATTTACATGTCTGTGATAACACAAAGCTAAATACAAATGATAAATTCGCTAAAGTTCGTAAACTAATAAAAAACATCAATCAAAAGTGCATTGACAACATTCCTCACACTCAAGCACATTCGGTAGATGAAAGCATGGTGCCCTACTTTGGAAAGCATGGCACCAAGCAATTCATCAAAGGCAAGCCGATACGATACGGCTATAAGTTTTGGTGTGGCGGTACCAGCACTGGGTATTTAGCTTGGTTAGAGCCATATCAAGGAGCTGGAACATTACTTGGATCATATGACGGTAAAGGTCTTGGTTATAGTGTTGTAATGACATATGCCGATTTATTGCCAAAAGATTTTCCATATGAAATTTATTTCGATAATTTCTTTACATCTATACATCTATTGGAAGACTTATATCAACAGAATATAAGAGCTACCGGTACTATTAGATCTAACAGAATTATGAATTGTAATATTATGAAAAGCGATGTTCTGAAAAAAAGACCAAGAGGTGAATTTGACTTCAGAAGTGATGAATCAAAACGTCTACTTATTTGTACATGGAATGATAACAGTGTTGTTACCATAGCAAGTAATTTTGATACTGTACATCCGGCTTGTGGAGTCTCACGTTATTCACAAGCACAAAAGAAGAAAATACAAGTTCAACAACCTCGTCTTATTCGACATTATAATATTCATATGGGAGGAATCGACAGGGCGGACCAGAATATTTCACTTTATCGGGTATCGATAAGGGGAAAGAAATGGTACTTCCCTATCATAGCCCATATGATAGATGTAGCTGAACAAAATGCTTGGCAACTATATCGACATGACGGTGGAAAACTAGACCATTTAGCATTCCGCAGACGAATTGTTACAGCAATTTTGGAATCTAATCGACGGGTCAAATCTAATGGGAAGACCATCAAGCCACTCTAAGATCGACTCACGTTATGACAGAATAGAGCACTATGTGTCCGATTTACCAGTGGATGATATAACTGGTAAAAAGAAACAGCTTCATTGCCGCCTGTGCCATAAAAAAACGACCACAAATTGTGTAAAATGTAATTTACCACTCCACGTATCGTGTTTTATAAGTTATCATACAAAATAAATGTTTTAAAACTTTTACTTTATTATAACTAATTGGTAAACATATTTGCATAGAAATATTATCTAGATAAGTACTTGGAAATGCTATTTCCATGTAGGTACCTCTATGTAGAATATACAGCTGACATCCTTCTGGAAGGAATACCTGTAGTTCCCATAGTACGGATGTTTGAGATGAAAGAAATAAATTACGAATTGAATTTGTTGTATACATGCAGACTACAGCAAAATTTAACAAAATTTTAAGAAAAAAAAATTCAGCCTTATCTGGGTTAGACAAAGGTTGATTGGTCTTATAGGTGGTATCTTCTATATATTTCTTGTCTTTAAGATCTTTTATAAGTTTATTAGTTTTACTTTCAAACGAATATGTATGGTCAGATCGTAATAATTTGTATATTTGCCTATCAGCCAATAGTTGAGTAATTTTTTCGTGATATTCGGTTTTGTACAGTAATAATCGCGAACCCTTCTACCATTAGATGTCGGGTGATCTACGAGAAGGAGATTACAGACTTATGACATCAAAATCTCTATGCATTTAAGAACATTTCAATTTTCAAATCCGAGATAAGCCATAAGTTAGCAAACGAAACAATTGCATCTACTAATGACAGAAGAAAAACCTCAATATCATGTTATCGTTGTAAGAAATTGATTCGTAATGGTACTTACAGCTCACAGCTTATTCGATCCAGTGCATATTTTAAGACATATGATGCAACAAGGTTTGACGTAATGTCGAGATGTTATTGCCCAATGTAGCCCATATCAGGAGACTGAGCCGGTGGTGTTAACAGATCAGCACAGTTCCATAAGAGTCAGAACTGCACAATTACCAATTTGTGTTCGCTTACACCCATTTTTTCGACACTTCGCAAAAAATATTTTAAGCATATTGAGCTACATATTTTTGTCCTCAATAAATTCTAAATTCCCCATACGCACCGGATGCATTAAAACAGATCCAAAGCATCTCACCCCCTCCTTCATGCTTCGCTCTTCCCTCTTGTCGTGGTATCGAATAACTAGGCACCTTTGATCCTTTCCTCTAGTTCATACGTACATACGTCCTTGTGTGTGAAATAGGAACTGGTTTCCTTGGTCGTCCACGTTTCCGCTTTGGTACAATGGGATTCGGTATCGTAGGGTCAATATATAGGGTGATCTCAGATATATAGAACTTTCCGAGGATTTGGGCAAAATCTTGGACAGGACCTACTTTGTAGGTTATGGGGAAAATGGTTTTCTCGTTGAGGACAGTACTTTGAAGAAAAATATTTCGATGCATTCATGTAGGACCTAATCAAATCACTCCCTTCATTATGCTTTACTGTGGCTTTCGGTTTCTCTTCTTCTAATTCTAATTGGGTTTCTACCACATGTCGGATATGCCATCGGATTGAAAAATATTGAACTTGGACTCGTCCAAGCTACTCGGCAATTAAAGTCATGTTTTAGAAGCACGGGAGAAGACGATTTGAGCACTAGTCGATGACTTTGGGTTTGCTTTGATTTTCCGGATAATGATATGCTGCATTGTAAAGGCATTCAATTTGACTATCTAAGCAATTTTTCCGAACGATTGCTCTAATTTATAGTGATATAAGACCAGTTCACGCTGTTTTATTACTTCATATTCCACACTTAATAAATCTAATTAAAAAAAATAAAAAAAAACATCCAATTCCAAACTTCGTTTTATGTTAGAATACATCAGCATCTATGAACCACTTCAATAACAGTTTTAAATTCGCTTTTCCATTGAATCATCAAAGAAGGAAAAGATTCTTTTCATGTGGTCGGCTCACTCCGCGATCCCTAGCATATAAATCCTTTGATGGTGCTTAGAAAGAGAGTCCATTAAACTCCTTTGTACTTTAATGCATCCTTTTATAAATAAATTCCTTGAAAAACGAAAGCAAACCTTGAATGAAAACTTATAAGGATCGTTTTAGTCTTTTCGAAATAAAAGAAACTATATTATCCAGCCTCATTTTAAACGGTTAATTCTAATTTAAAAGGGTATCATACCAGAAACGTAATGAGTCGTCACTAACGAGTTTCGAGCGTATATATTTTAAAATATTTCTTGCGAGAGACAACCTCGAGTTATTTATGTGTTGTGACCCCATTTCTAACGTAGTTTCCTACCCTCGAAAAACAGATAAATACGTCTGCTGATACACCAACCACCCCCCAAGCACTATAATATATACTATTCCATATATAAAAACTCTTCTAATTTATTAGGACGAAGAATATATTGGCTAGTTCATTTATCCCTATTCGTTTTTGTTTGTAAACGTCCGTTCTAGGATGTGGTGCTGTGTGTGAGTTTATCTCGAAAATAATCTAACTTTGTAATCCGTCGACATACGTGTAGAGAAGTTTATGTTTTTCCGACGGTTTCCGAGCTTGTTTAACTCTCGTATTGTGTTACGGTTAACGAGTGAGATACGAGATGCTCGTATAAATCGCGCAGCTTCATCGCGTTAATGGTGGTAGTACTTATATATAATAGGAAGTCAAAACAGGATCGAATTACTAGTACTAGTCATAAACTTGCTTAACTCGCTGTTTATTATTGTTGTAAAAGTATCATTTCGTGAAGCATTAACCTTATTATTAGAAGGGGGTTTTGGGATTTGATGCGTTTTTAAATAAAATTTTGTGGAATTCTTTTCATTGGTTTCTTTTTAATCTGCCGATCAAAAAATTTTGACAAATATGTTGTAATGTTCGGGACATCTCTCCCAAGCTTTGGAACTTCTACCATTACTACCTTCTACAACATTATTTTCAAGATATAACCTTCTCCCATGCATACTTCATGAAGTATTTCACAAGAAATTTGGGCAGCATAGCCAGAACATTCTAGAACAACCTTTGAAATTTTGAAGCAATTCAAGGTTTGATTTCGAAGTCTTAGAAGAATGTTTGGAAAGGGGAAACGAAGGGTGGTTGAATTTATAAAATTTTGTAACAATCTAAAATAAACCTAGAAGAATTTGATACAGCTTTCGAACTTCCATTTTGCTCAATTACTTTTAAAGTGATAAGCACATCTTGAACGAACTGGAACCACCTTCTTATTTTCAATTCATCTAAAAGAAGGAAGGTTGGCAAGATTACATTTCTTCGTCATATTTTTTGACATCTAATAATAATAATCTTTAGAATCTTTATAAGAGGACAGAACGAAGGAGTTGACTGAAAGAATTTGCGCCCCTGAAACATCTTCCAAAATTGATTATTATAAATATTCTAGGTCTGTTTCATATTGTCCCAACCTCCAAAAAAACTTTGTTTTCCTCAATTCCTAATGAAGAAATCATAGGATAGAAGACTAAAAATTGACAAGAGTGTTCAGTACAGCTAGAACAATCTGAAAATAAACCTTCAAAATTTCAATTTGAGATTTGATTTTAAAATCTTGGAAACATGTTTGGAAGGGTGGCGGGGAGGAGAATGGGAGAGAGCAGAGGGGGAGGCACATTTAAAAAATGCTGTTCTAAATCTGTTCTAACGTCAAATGAAATTTCATTTTCCTCGATTATTTTTGAACCAATTTGACACAACAGAGCAATCTGGAATCAGCTTCAAATTTTCAATTGACCAAAAGAGGGACAGACTGGCAAGATTTTATTTCTTCGCTAAATTCTTCAGCCATTCAAGATTTGATTTAAGCATCTTGGAAAAAAATGTTTGGAAAAGGGCAGAAGGGTGACGTCCGAGTCAAAAAAAGCTTTTTTTCCCAGTTCTATCTATTGTCGTTTATCTTTATTTTGAAAATCTTTGCAGCAAACATTTGGGGCAAAATCTGGAATCAGCTAACGTGATGCGGCAATAGAACATCGCTAATTCTGTTTCTGTACGAGATCGACTAGAAAACTCGAAGACGCCAACCCATCAACACCAGAGGATAGTCCAAGGGATACCTGAAGAGGAAGTGAAGTTGGCAGAAGATGAGCCTACCTGCAGAAGAGGCCGGAAAACCAACGCGAAGATGTACCTAGAGTTGCGAAGTTAAGAACACATTTCGACAAGTTTTTAGCATTATTTTGGATTACAAAACTTGCTAATAAATCTAATTTCAAATTGAGAATTCTTCTAGGTTGCTCGGGATTTGCTTTATATTGGTCCAACGTCCATCAAAATTCAATTTATTTAAATAATGGCAGACAGTTAAAACAATTTGGAATAGCATTTTAATTAAGCAAGATTTTGAAACAATTTTTGATTTTTAAATTTTGGAAGAATGGTGTGGAGGGTGGTGGAGGAGGTTGAGATAAAAAAAAATGTTCTTCAGCCATTCAAGATTTGATTTGGGCATCGTAGAAAAAATGTTTGGAAAGAACAGAATGGTGACGGCCAAATCAAAAAAAGCTTTTTTGCCATTTCTATCTATTGGAGTTTAGCAATATTTTGAAAATCGTTGAAGCAAAAAATTGGGGCAAGATAAAACAATTGTTAAATAGAAAATTCTTTCACGTTATTCTAGATTTGTTCTAGATTACTCTAAAGTGGTCAGCACAACTAGAAAAATTTGGAATCGGCTAACCTGACGCGGCAATAGAACATCACTAACACCTAATTCTGTTTCTCTGATCTCAGATATCCATACTCGTCAGCATAGGAAATCCAGCAGAAAACTCCAAGAAACCAATCCATCAAAAACCAAGGATTGCCAGAGGGACATCAGAAGAGGAAGCGAAGTTGGGAGGAGATGTAGAACGACTTGTTTTTAGAATTATTTTGGATTACAAAACTTTCGAACAAATCTTGAACAAATTTCGAATTGTCGTCCATCAAAATTCCATTTTTTTTTTAATCATGGCAGACAGTTAAAACATTTTGAAATAGCATTTTAATTAAGCAAGTTTTTGAAACAATTTTGGATTTTTAAGTTTTGAAGAATAGTGTGGAGGGTGGTGGAGGGGATTGAGATAAAAAAATGTTCTTCTACCATTCAATACTTGATTTGGTTATCTTGGAAAAAATGTTTGGAAAGGGCAAAAGGGTGATGGCCGAGTCAAAAAAAGCTTTTTTCCCAGTTCTATCTATTGGCGTTTAGCTTTATTTTGAAAATCTTTGGAACAAACATTTGGGGCAAGATCAAATTTTAGCATTATTTTGGATTACAAAACTTTCTAATAATTCTGAAACAAATTTCAAATTAAGAATTCTGCTAGGTTGCTCGGGATTTCCTGTATATTGATCCAACGTCCATCAAAACCCAATTTTTTTAAATAATGGCAGACAGTTAAAACAATTTGGAACAGCATTTTAATTAAGCAAGATTTTGAAACAATTTTTGATTTTTAAATGTTGGAAGAATTGTGTGGAGGGTAGTGGAGGGGGTTGAGATAAAAAAATGTGCTTCAGCCATTCAAGATTTTATTTGGGCATCGTGGAAAAAATGTTTGGAAAGAGCAGAATGGTGATGGCCAAGTCAAAAAAAGCTTTTTAGCCATTTCTATCTATTGGCGTTTAGCAATATTTTGAAAATCTTTCGAGCAAACATTTGGGGCAAGATAAAATAATTGTTAAATAGAAAATTCTTTCACGTTATCCTAGATTTGTTCTAGATTACTCTAAAATGGTCAGCATAGGAAATCCAGCAGAAAACTATGAAAACAAATCAATCAACAACCAAGGACTGCCAGAAGGACATCAGAAGAGGAAACGAAGTTGGGAGGAGATGTAGAACGACTTGTTTTTAGAATTATTTTGCATTACAAAACTTTCGAACAAATCTTGAACTCGTCCATCAAAATTCCATTTTTTAAAATCATGGCAGACAGTTAAAACAATTTTGAACAGCATTTTAATTAAGTTTTTGAAACAATTCAAGATTTGATTTCGAAATTTAGGGAGAATGGTGTGGAGGGGGGTGGAGGGGGTTGAGTTAAGAAAAGGTCTTTTCTCATTTTTTTTGGATATACATAGGACAGATAATCACAGCGAAGGTTGGCAATAATGATACAAAATATCAGATCTGTTACTTTAGAACTACATAATTCTTGTTTGCATATTTAAGAAATATACGAGGTGTGCTCGTGAATAAATCGCAAAATCACAAAATGCATGATTTAACGATAATTAGTCTTAATGAGTCAGAAATAACGGACGTTAGAGAAAGCAAAATTACAAAATCTAAACGTGGAAACACGCTTCTAGCGAGCATTCTAAGTCAATTTGCAAGGAACGGTCCTGGAACAACGGGTACTTCATTTACCGAATGCTAGATGGCGTTAAATTATCTCAAAAGAAATTAATTAACAGCATAAAGGGACCGGGTTGCTGCATAGTCCTGGTACCCTAACGTCGTCCCAAGGCATAATTTATTCTAATAATTATTCAACATTACATTCTTGCCTTTAATTACAGGGCGTCTACTTTCTATATCGTCCGTCTTTCTCCCGACCAGGAAACCAAGCAGCCGGTATAGCTGGGTGAGAGCCTTAAAAGCAGTAAATAATAACAGTTTATTTTAATTAAAATGTGTTTAATTCTCTCAATCGGCGACTGCACAGCGTCGACCTTTCGAAAGCACTCCGGGGAACCTTTATGAGGAATAATTTTCCGAGGCGCAAATATTAATTTATTTCAACGGAGAACGGTTTCTATTTTAGCATGTATATACGGGTTCGCAAAGCAGTCGGTCCCCGAGTAAGTCTTTTATGGAAGAACAGCTTCGCTGTTTTGTTGAAGAATGGACAACTCCAACGGAGGGAATTGGAAATAATCCTTTTTTGAAAATGGTATGTAATTTTCCTTTTCCTGCAATTATTTATTCTTGCAGGCTTAATGTATATTTAACGACGTCTCTTATGACGAAACTGATTTTAAAAGTCTTGGTTTTAATTACAGTTTATTAAACAGACCTTCGGTTATATAGTAGTGTGCAAAAACAACCCCATGCAATACCTTTAACTTCAGAACCGAACCGACCATTTGTAAAACCATTCCTCCATGTCCAATTTAAAAATTTATACGAAGGCTAAACATCATCCATTGACACAACCCAGTACTTATGCTGGTGTCCAGATGGCGTCCGTATAAATTGCCTGTCGCTTATCGTTCGCAATCAGCACTTCCCTTTTGTTTGAGTAAATGATACATAACGGACACCGGGTCATATATGCCCGCTCTTAGCTCGGGGTTTGGGCAACAACATCTCCCCTTTTACGCACTACGACAATAACGAACTGCTTCGTGCGGTCTGAAGTATTGTTCCTGCAATTCATAGTCCGTCACGATTCGATGATTTCCACCCCAGAATATAATATATGTTGTTTCTCCTTATACATGCATGTATATCTATGAAACAGGCTAGTCACCGAAAATGTTTGGTTTTGCGTTAGTGTTGCAGTTATATCAGTGAAGTATTAAATTTTACGCAAACGTGAATGGCTTGTGCGTATATTACACAATAGTGAAATGATGTAATAGGCAAACACAATAGTCGCTTTATTAGGGAATGAAATATAGGGCTGCTGTTCTCTATTGTTAGCTACGTGTATTTGGTTTTGTTGTTTGATTAAGAATTTTATTCAAATTTGATTGCATGTACAGGATTATACCAAAAAAAAAATAGCAATATATAGAAAGTTCGTAAATTGTTAGAAGGCAAGAATTTATCATTCTCACATGGACAATTTTTATAATAGCCTCAGTTTGTCTGAGCAACTGCTACAAGAAAAAACCTATATTATTGGAAATCTTACACAGAATAGGGTTGGTAATCAGGATAGGAAAACAAATAGAAAAGCCCAGACTTATATTAACCTTCTACTGGTGAGATGATGCCTTCTAGACCCCCAAATTTCGCGGTATTTGAAAAATTTTGCTATTAAATTACTGTCGCTCCATCTATTTTTAAGTTAGCAGTCCTTACGTTGACACATGGATTTGTACAACGAATTAAGGTGTAGTTTTCATTCAACTATAAATTAGAATTCAGAAGGGGTTATTCTAGCACCATGTCACCGCAAGAGTAACTGTGGAATTATGACTAGTTCTTCGAAAAGTGTTGTTGTCGAAAGAGAAACAAAGATTCTCAAAACTTAGGCAAGCAATATTGCAGTTGATAAAGCCTAGAGAGAAGACGAACAGAAATGTTACGGCTGATAATTGGTTCTCTTCCATGGAAGTTATCGATGAAAAGAGCTGAAAAAAAAATAAAGTAGATTTCCCTCCGAAATTTCTGTCTAATGTACGTAAACTGGAAGGGAGTACGATGTATGGTTTCACCAAAAATACAACGTTAATGTCCCAAAAAAAAAAAAGAAAAGTTGTACTGCGTATTTCCTCAATGCACCATAATAAAGGAATCCAGAAAGCAACAATGAAACCAGAAATAATAGCGTTCTATAATGCCATCAAGGGTGGCGTAGATTCACTTGACAAAATGTGTGCCAATTACAGTGCAAGTAGACGTACCAGACGATGGGCTATGGCCGTGTTTTATGCTATGCTGGATTGTCAATTCCTTGGTTCTATACCAAAGTCATAGAGACAATAAAGAAATTTTGCGAGGAGAATTTGCCAAGCAACTTTCTAAATAACTAGTAACAGATCATCTAAACAGGCGATTGGTAAATACAGAACTTCCTCGAGAGTTACGTTTTTGCAAAACGAGGATTCTAAGAAAACCAGTGACCTCTCAGCCCATCCAGAAAAACTTAAACAAGAGGAAAAGATGTGGGCTTTGTCCAGGGATGAACGATAAATAAAAAACTAAAAAATCTTGTTAGCTTTGTAATATTCCCATGTGTGATGATTGTAGAGCTTATTTATGTAAAATTTGCATCGACTAAATTTTTTGTTATATATATTTTTGAAGCGTTGTAGTTTTTTATTTAAAGTTACATGCCTTATAATTTCTTATATCTTCAGAAAGCTCAATTATTTCATTTTCTAGAATACTGCATAAAAAATGTCAAAGGAAAGGCCAAAAGACGCCGTTGTAATTATTATTGGGATGCAGGACAAATCAGAAAAGATGGATGTTGTCCAAACCAACCAAAAACTCTTCCTAAGTACTGAAAAGCCTCTTGTTTTGCAATGTTATTTAAATATATTTATTGGTTTTAAACGCCCCCTGCAAGGGTAGGGGTTGGGATTTGTGGACATAAGACCAAACTCTTTAGAGCTCTAGGGTCATCCTCAAGTAAGTTCAGGCGGAAATACATGCCATAGACCTTTACGTCAGGGAAAACCTCGACAAGAACGATAGTTAGGGTCATAGCTTTGAGTCTAAATTGGTCAGCGAATGTATCAGAGTATCCCTGCTGTGAGTATCTGGCCACAGCATTACCAAAGGAAATGATATAGCGGATAAACTTGCAAAGCAAGGCGCTGACCGACATTTCATTGGACCGGAACCCTTCTTTGGCGATCGCAAAAGCCAGCTCAAGAAGGAAGTTCAAGAATGAGAAACAGCAGAAATGGCCTCTCTCTGGGGGACAAACACAAGCGAAGAAATTTATTAACTCCTCGCTAAACAGTAATAAAAAAAGTACTTGATCTTAGCAAGTCAAACTTAAGGATTTTCGAATGTTGTCTTCGATATAATTTTATTATTTCAGACGGAGATGAGATAAGTTGCAATTTTGCTGAGGTCTAGGATCATCCTCAACTATTTGTCAGGCGGAAATACACGATCATAGACCTTTGCGTCCGAGAAAACCTAAACAGGAACCTGAGAGACAAAAACATCTATACATATATGCAGCGACAATCAGGACGCTTTAAAAGCTCTAGCCTCTCATAGCTTAAATTTGTGTAAATGTCGAATGGAATGGCGATTGTCACAATAAACAGGGTATTCCAAGTTGTGAATACCCGGATACACCAATACCAAAGGAAATGGATTGGAACCCTTCTTTGACGTTTCCAAAAGCCAGCTCAAGCAGAAAGTTCAAGGAATGAGAGACAGCAGAAATGACCTCCCTCTGGGGAACAAACACAAGCAAAGAAATTTATTAACTCCTCGCTAAATGGTAATAAAAAACTACTTGATCTCAGCAAGTCAGAGTTAAGGATTCTTATCGGGCCTTCTGATTGACCACTGCTCTATAAGGTATATCATCTTAAAAAGACGGGCAAAATTGATCAAGACACGTGTCGATTCTGTGAACTGGGAACTGAAACAATCGAGCGCATATTTTTTGAGTGCGAAGCATTAAACCAGAAAAGGATTCAGCATCTAGGACAGGTGAGATTAACACCTGAACAGATCAAAACTGGAATCAAACTAATGTAAGATTCGTCAAGAATATTGGAATAGGAGGATACTGTTGGGATTGGGTAATCACAATAGATCAATAGGTCGCAGTGAGGAGAGGTGTTTGGAACCTGAACGACCCCCCGAACATTTTCATTTTTAGACTCATTTAAACTTGTTTGTTGTACAGGGTGCGGTAAAAATATCTGACAGTTTTAAAGTGAAAAGAACATAAAAATGGAAAGTGATAAAAATTGTTTTATTGCTTATACAAAATGACATCAGAACAACCGATTTCGTCCGTTTAAGATCTGAGTAGGTGGTGGGGGATGGTAGGGGTAGGCGCATCTCACAGTCCCCACGTGGACATTATTAATAGTCATGGAACAGTGGTCGGTTGAGCACCGTTTGTTTGTTGTCGAGACGTTTTTTAAAAGTTCCATGAAGAGAAAGTTTCAAGTTTTCAAGGAAGAGTTCCAACTCGGAATACAATTCTGCTATGGTTGACTAGCATCAGAGCTACCAGTGCTGTTTACAGCTCGGTACGACGAATATTCCGTTTAGATCTGCATTTCCACCCATAGAAAATGGCGACTGTCCGGAAGTTAAACTAACGACTATGCAAACCGGATAACATTTACAGAGCGTTATTGCCTTAAGGACTGATGAGCAAATTTTGATGATGAGCGATGAGACATTTCCATCTTGATGATTACGTTAACAAACAGAACTTTCGTTATTGGTCGGCTAACAATCCTAAAGGAGTGCATGAGCATCCTCTGCATAGTGAGAAAGTTACTGTGTGGTGTGGTATAACAACAAGTTGTGTCATTGAGCCCCTTATCTGATAATGTTGAAAAAATTATTGATTCTTCAACTTGGAGGATGGTGCAGGTGATCATACAGCAGTCATCTCGTGTTTAGGGGACATTGCATGACCAGCTCGGTCCTCAAACCTTAGCATTTGTGATTTTTTCTTGTGGGGATTCCTTACAGCAAGAGTTTACACAAACAGAGCCCACACACTGTTCAAACTGCCATAAGCCAAGAAATGGCCAACTTATTTCCTGCATTATTAGAGAAGGTGTTCGACAACTTCAGTGCAAGACCGAAAGAATGCTTGTTCGAAGATGAACGTCATTTACAAGACGTTATCTTCAGATCTCTTCTTTCTCTTTTATATTTGCTTGTTAGCTCATTTTTATCATTCATATTATTTAATAACCCCAATTTCCGCATAAAAATTTTACTCTCAAATGGATTTAAAATTATATTTCGATAAAGTTTAATAAAAAATAAAATATTGTTACATAGGAATTCCACGTTGGCATAGTTTTGTTTGTACAACTAAATCTACCTTCATATTAAATTAGTTCTAATTTAATTCAGTTCCATAAATCCCTACAAAACGATGCAATTTAATTTCGCGTATTGTCATCAAAAATTAATTTCGACTGTTCCCAGCTTCAACAGTTTTCCGTTTGCAGCGTCAGCGACCACTTGTAGATACATAATTAAAAATTTTCGAAACGCCCAAGCGTGTTTAACCCTCCAACCGTCCCCAATTATTTATATCCATCCACCTCCCCAAGCTTCCCTATATCCGAGAGGGCAACCCCAAAAAAGGGGAGCTATATCTGTAGGTATTTATGTAGTGATTTCGTGCAACGAGTCGATAAGATTTAATAATAAATTAAAAGCGGTATATTCCGATGCAGAAATATAATAATAAGTTTTAAAATTCGAGTCGCGCTTTCCCCGACTATAAAACAACCACGCAACGCAAGGGCTGCGGGTCGCTTTTACTTGAAAATTTAATTTACTTTTCAATGGCCGTACTCAAATTGTTTGTATTATTTATTTGACGCGTGTGCTTTCCGTTCTCTCGCGGTGTTCCCCGTTCCAACGATGGGGAGGCGTTTCGGTGCGGAGGTGCGTTTTAAGAGAGTCGAATTGCCGACACGAACGGTGGATGAAATAAGCAAATTTGGCGGCAGTTTGGGGGTAACTGGAGAATGAGGACAGAGTTTAACATCGTCGCTTTAAATTTTAATTATCTGCAATGTTGTCGGTGCTGCCCTCCCTCTCCCATCCCCCCGGAAAAGTTCCTGTTTTTTTTTCCTGAAATTTCTTTGCGTTTATTGCTTCGGTGATTATTTTCTGTATATACATCGTTTTATAAGAGTTTAATGTTGTTTTTTAATAGTAGTAGCGGGGGAGATAAGGTGATCGTGTTCGGTTTAATGGTGTAATTTAATGCTTCTTGAATACGTCGTTTAAAGTTTATTGAGTTGTTTAAAGTCTGTTTTATTTAGTTTATTTCCAATATATTTTATGAACAAGGGTATCTGCAGCCAGCCAATATGGATATGTTAAGGTTTTTATTTTTAAATCGGATCTCTTAGTAACATTTGTTTGTTTGTTAATAATTTGTAACAAATGCTCAAATTACAAATCTATATCTTTGTTAAATGTTTGTGGCAAAGTATATGGAAGAAAAGAGAGTTAGAGATATATTGAGAGCCGACTTTTGAAGATAGCCAAAACGGATTTAGACCTGAAAGAGGAGTAACCAACTTAATTTTGAGCATAAAACAGATTATAGAAAAAGCCATTAATTTTGATAGAAAAATATACCCTACAAGCTTTGTTGATTTAGAGAAAGCATTCGATAGTGCACCAAGCGAGAAAATATGCAAGATATTTAACAGTAATACCTCTAGACCCTAGTTGGTAGAAAGAGGAACGAAACCATCAGCTCAAATTTCCCAGGATTGAGTTTAATGCGCTACTTCTGCAGGTATGCTTGTAGAGAGAGGATGTGATGGTTTAGCTTTTGAAGTGAGGTGTTATTATAATGGTGGAAATGTGCAGATGGGAGATTGTCATCGGCTTAAACTAAGATTTTAATACTGGGATGTGTTTGAAGGTCATAAAGGAAGTCGAGACTCCTGCTTTAGCTGACTTCTTGGGTGACAAGACCGGTTCCATCTTGTCAGAAAAAGATTTAATTTTGAATCGGATCTCTTAGGAGTCACCATCAACTCAGATTTTTCACAATTGACCTTAATGCGCAAGTTTCGTAGGAATGCTTGAACGGACGGGATGTAATACTTTAGCTTTTGGAGTGAGGTTTGAGGATGGTGGGAATGTGCGTATAGGAGGATGTCATCATGATAAACTACGATGTGTGGAAAAGTTATGAAGCCTGGCCCTAGACTATGGGACTCCTGCTTCTTGGATATCAAGACCGGTTCCATCTTGATGCCAAAAGTTCTATTTTGTGGTAGCTCCTCATCAGATTTACTAGCGGTATTGAGAGATTAACCACCGCCCCAATTTTGATGTCCAATTTTGACGCTTCTTCCACGTGTAGAGCCTTCATGACCATGTGATGTTTGCGATTGAAAGATTAAGTGATATATCTTGCTAGGATTGTCTTGGATGGTGGCTCGGAACTCGATTTTGTGACCTTTTAGGGTATTGTTATTGTTAAAGGGAAAGTGACACAAGCGAATGATGACGTTGATGATATTGGACAATCGAAGGATTAAAATCCTGTTTAATTTATTTTAGAAATGTTTGTCATTCCGAAGGCGAAAAGGGCAATCAAGTGATAGTTTTCCTCTAATTGTTTTCAGCGATGATGAAGAAAATGAACCCGAAGACGGTAGTCACTTCTACACATTTTATGAGTTAGCCTAACTAGCTTAGTTTGTAGCTATGTCTTCTTGAGCCTGTATGCAAGACACCTTTTATCCCTGTAAAATACGATTCCGAGGCAGTAAATTAATCTTAGAAGGAAAATGAAGAAACTGCATCGATGTTGCTGTTCGTACTGAATGGATGCCTTCAAGTTCTAGGTCAAATTTAGTAAGTGTGGAAAAAAAATATGGACTACCCCTAATAATTTGGTAGCCTTGAGGTTTTATGGAAAACGCTCGAAGACGTCAATTTAGTTTTTCAGTTTCCTACAATTTGATAAAATTATTTCAAATTTATTATTATTTATACATCTGTCAAAAATATGATGTCGTCGACATTTTTCTTAAATCGCAATGATACATCATTTGAAAGCTCTTGCTTCACTTATAGGCCAATCAAATTAATATATTTTGAGGAATTAATTTCCAGCAAGCTGGAAATCGTTTTAAAACCTCTATTTGGTCCAAAATGCGTGTAATGTGAGTTTGCACCATCCCAAGTGGTGAGCTTAACTTTTAGTATCCGAAAAACAGCCAAATTTTTGCATCTTTTTTATTTTTTTGCTTGTAGCTGGAAAACGGTGCGTCGGACGGAAAATGTCATTCTATTTAAAAATACAGAGGACTAAATTCTGCGTTGACTGACATTTAAAAAATTAAATTCGGTTTAGTGGTATAGCCAAAATCGAATGTTGAGGATGCTGATATCCTTATTGTCAACACTGCCATTCAGTTGACAGATAACTTTGCGACGGTCATCATAATCGGTGAGGACACCGATTTATTAATTCTATTAACCGCCAAAGCACTAAATTCATCCACCGTTTACGTCATGAAACCTGGAAAGGGAACCTTCAACATCTTGTCCGTTGTCAAACAGAATATTCTGTTCTTACATGCAATCAGTGGATGTGATACAACCTCTGCATTCTATCGCCAAAAGAAGTTGAAGTTTGTCAAGTTTCTTCAATAGAACACGACATTACAAGAGACTGTCAAGGTTTTCCATCATGAAGATGCTGATCCTGAGGTTCTCATTTCAGCAAGTCAACGGTTCTTGGCAGCCCTCTATTCACCTCAGGCAGATGAGACCTCCTTGGACCAAATCCGCTACGAGACATTTTCAAGATCACTAACAAAGCCAACTTTCGAGCTGGCTTCTCTACCTCCAACAAATGCAGCCACCGCCCAACATATTCTGCGGGTGTACCTTCAAATCTAGGGCTGGTAAGATAGACCAAAGGACCTTGGCCTTCTCCCCATCATAAACACTAAGGATCCAACTCCAGTTGAAATTCTCAACACTGTTTCCTGCAAATGTACAAAGGAGTGTACAGGGAAGTGCAGCTGCCGAAAAGTACGCATGAAATGTTCAATAATATGCCTCAACTGCAACGGCGAGTCATGCTCGAATTCAGCATTCTTCGCGGATGAGGATGTGACTGATATTGTCGTAGAAGCAGAAATTGGTGAGGATAGTTCCGTTGAAGATAATCCAGATAAAGAGGACCTTGATATACAACCGCGCTGTCATCGAGCAAATTTTTCTCAGATGAAGGACCATCAACATCTAAGAAAATGTGAACATGAATGCTTAATATTGATTTTAATTTGTACTACTCGAATTTCTACTCAGATTATGCATATTCCTTTAACATTGCAAAGCAATAAGAAAGTGTTGTTTTTGTGCAAAATGTTGATATTTTTTTACCTTATAACATAAAATTACTCAAAACGTCAAAAAAAAAAAACGATTTCGAATTGACGCCAAATTTCGAATTTTAAATGAATGTATTTAAAAACTAAGGTATCTATGTAACGTGAAATTTTATTCTCTACAACTTTTATTCCACGTGTTTTTTCAATAGTGGCATCTGTTTTCAAGATATGTGGCCTTGAAAAGCCGCATGTAAGGTTGCACGAAAATACGAAATTTTTTTCGTTTTTAACATTCGATTTTGACTATACCACTAAACCGAATTTGATTTTTTAAATGTCAGTCGACGCAGAATTTAGTCCTCTGTATTTTTAAATAGAATAAGATTTTCCGTCCGACGCACCGTTTTCCAGCTACAAGCAAAAAAATAAAAAAGGTGCAAAAATTTGGCGGTTTTTCGGCTACTAAAAGTTAAGCTCACCGCCTGGGATGGTGCAAACTCAGATTAAACGTATTTAGGACCAAACAGAGGTTTTAAAATGATTTCCAGCTTGCTGGAAATTAATTCCTCAAAACGGATTTTTTCGACTTAATTTTATTGGCCTATTAGTATGGCGGCCGTTCAATTGTGAAGATTATCTTAAATTGTTTCCCACTAAAAGAATAACTCTTTCTTGATTTATCAGAGAAAAGCAAACTATTGAACGTGGTTTAATTATCAACGCGTAATATTAAATAAAACAAATCAAGGAGCAATCAAATAATCATAAAAATAATAATCTTTCAATTCCTGAAATATTTGCACTTGTAGGTCAATAAAACAACATCGAATTATTCAGGAATTGAAAGATTACAGTTGTACATAAAGGTCCCAAAATAGATATATTAAAAATAATAATAAAATAAGAACGATATGTTGAAAATAAAACACATGAATAGAAACAATTTATTACAGTAAATGCTGAAGATGATCACCATTGACAACTTGACAGTGGCCAAGTCTAGAAACAAAACTACGTTGAAAATAAAACACATGAATAGAAACAATTTATTACAGTAAATGCTGAAAGTGATCACCATTGACAACTTGACAGTGGCCAAGTCTAGAAACAAATTCTTCTTGATGAAATGTTTCGTATTTAGATCATCAATATTTTGGTCTATTTAAAAAAAGTTTGGATTTCAAATAACCCCACAAAAAGAAGTTCAAAGGAGTCATATCAGCTAAACATTTTCATCCACCTTTGATCTTCCACTTTAAGGTAAATTTTTAACATGGCCATGTTCTTCATATTTTCTCAAAAATCTTGCAAACGGTGGATTGTGAAATTGGCATTCGATGTGGATGAATTTGATTGAAAAGTTCACGTACGTCGTTAGTAGATCTGCGAAGATCTCAATCATGAGCGACATTTTTGGTTTATTAAAAAAGGAATTTTCGAATACAATGCAAAGACAGTAAAATCTCACTAATTCAACAAGCAAGAGTCTTCAAATGATGTATTGCATATCACATACTGTCATTTAAGAAAGATGTCAACGTCATATTTTTGACAGATGTCAATAAAAAAACAAAATAATTTTGTCAAAATGTCGGGAACTCAAAAACTAAATTGACGTATTCGAGCGTTTTCAATAAAACCTGAAGGCTACCAAATTATTAGGGGTAGTCCATATTTTTTGTTCCACACTGTATATAGAGTGAATTATCTAATTGGTCGTATTGGCTACAGATACCTTGTTTATTCTATCGTGCTTGTGCTTTAGTCGTCAACAATAACATAATTTAAACAAGCAATCATTATCAGATTTCCGTTCTAAATTTAAACCACCCAAAAAAAAAACAGAAGAAGAGAGATATTTTCTCGTCACGCAATCTCACACATGCAAAACCGCACATCTAACGATTGTTATCGAATTAAAACGTCACAAACACAATATAACGTCACCAGCATGCCAAACATCGAGCCTCCCAATTGTTGTCCTCGTTTTACACGACGCAAACGACGACCACAGGAGGTCGGAGATATTACGCTGTAAAACGCTCCTGTCAGCGTTACATCACGCCGAGAGATAGGTGCAAGAGACGCGAAACCAAACGATACAGGAAAATGTTGTCCTCGCTGTCGCAGTTGGAGAACACAGTAGCGAAAATACAGTTTAATTAATGTCAAACATGTTGCATGAAAAAATGTTGCATTACCTCTTTAACAACAAGAGAATTCGGAGGAGGATGAAACGATATTTTATTCTGGAATGCTCTCTCTCTCTCTCTCTCTAACATCATTCGGAATAACACTAAAAGCAAGAAAAAATCTAGCGGAGGATATTTGTTGTGGCGCCAGAGGCAGCAATAACAAAGTCTGGAGGGGACAATTTTGCCAACGCTAGCGATAGGGTTTTTTTTCGGGGGAATGTCTAACACTTCCCTCACACAGCCCACGTCGCATACATATATGGGATTGTCGTAATGAAATTCTTGTGTCTTTAAAGCCGTTTTATGTGTTATATGTGCTAGTTGGCGGGGTATATGGTCATCTGAATATGTGTGGCATAAAAAAGGAAACGTGAGGAACGCTTTATCTTCGTCCTGGATTCCTTTTTGGATTTAAATAATATTTAGGAAATATATTTTTTTTATATCTCTAGTATCTTCAGGATATTTAGTTTTATGTCTCAGCCTCGCTTTAAAAGCAGAAAATTGCTAATTCGGATAATTCCGATTCATTGAAATTCATTGAATATTCATTATAAAACCGACAGGTTATGTAGTTTAACTCTTTAGGGATACTTCACAAAACAATAATTAACCATGGCATGTTTCCAATTTGTATCCCCCAAAACAAACTCCCATAGGCAAACCTTCGGTATGTGTGTTAATATAATTAATAAAACTAAATTTGACCCAAAACTTGATGTGAGATTTTGCAGGTTTTTCTCGTGGAAACTGGAGAGCCTTTTTCAGTTAAACTATACCTACGATTCCCCGTCAATAAATGCAATGTCTCCCATTATTTGCCAGCGACGTCGAATTTCAATTTGTGCAACTACAAACTTCCTCCGTTTTCTTTCTTTGTACCGTTGTAATAAAATTATTTGCATATTGTAATTGAAAAACGCGCTCTCCCTTATCCCCCGCGCAAAATGTTTTTTAGCTATCGTATTCGTTTCCTCGCATCGCATTTTTAATAATAAAAAGAAGAAGAGAAGGGAGAAACGTCGTCTTGTAGGTCTTGCCCTGTTCGGTACTTCGTAAGGGAACGAGACAAAGCGAACCTTCCCGGTGATAGAGAGGCGGCTGTTTTAATTTTCCCTCTTTTCTTTCGATTTTTTCCGAATTGCCGGGACGAGAAAAATTGACTAGAAATAATATATTTATTGGGCGAAGCCTCCGAACGAATGAATAAGGCGATGGCGATGTCACCGCTTCGAAATTGCGTTGGATTGAATTAGGTTTTTATTAAAGACGTCGCCTTTGAAAATTCCTTCCCCTAAGGTCTCGAATATTTTCTCGGGAATGATGATGGTGGGTTTACTTAGCATTAATTAATGTGGATGTACACTTTTGGTTATTTGAGGATTCATGAAAAAGCGCCTTTCATGTGAAAGGCAAAGTTTTGGGAAAAATAAAATACATGACCATGAATTTTTGATCCGTTGAAATTAATTTAGTTTTTATGTATCTTTCAAAAGGTTAATTCTAGTCCCAGAGTTTGCATTACAAAATTATATTTTCCACTTTTTTCTCAGAGGTAAACCACGTCAAACGAGCTCGACGTGTTCTTGAACATTTTGCGATTCAAATATTGGAAAAAAATTGTGATTCAAAAATTGCAAACTTTGACACTTAATTTAATTTTTTTCAATCTGTAGTGAGTACAACTGAAGTGGTTTCGAAGTTCTATTGTTTATCGAACTACCATTCTAGCCCTTGATGATGAACGATGGTAATATTGTTATGAGGGCCTCCGGACTTTGGCCACAGCTTAAAAATGTTGAAAAATTTGCCTCCTCCTTCACCAATCAACATAGAAGGACAGAGTCTCCCATGGAGTCCACGTGTTCAATGTCTGGGGTTGATCCTCGACGTGTTGTTGACGTTTGCAAAACACTAAGTCCTGATTTTTAAGGGCATGATGGGCTCTGGCTTCCCCTGATTTGCTCGAAAACCTCTTTGAGTTTGGATCTTAAAATGTTAATCTACACGATGTGTCTTTGACCAATCTTGACCTGTGGCATCTTAACTGGTCCAACGCTGCTAAATCGCAGATTAAGGACTTGGACGTTCTTCAGGGCAGAGCAATGCTCAAATACATAGAGACTCTATATAGACCCTTGAAAGGGTGGCAAGGTTGGACAACCCGTTGATTGCGCATTTTGATAAGGTGGAGCCAGATAGGTCACTACCTCACGTCGCCACAAAGAGTATCCTAGAAGCGGAGGTCTAATGGCCGTCATGACTGGGTCCCTGAGGAAGACATACACAAACACAGACACAGATAAGGCATCCTGTGGCTAGATGAATATCACTTTATAGAGCGTAAAAGGCTACAGGACCTGCAGGGTCACCCTTAAGGCAGGAAAAGATCAGGGGGAAAATTTTCAACTCGACTAAATATTTTTCAAAAGCTTGTAACTAGAAAATTTGCAACGTGAATGATAGGAACATGGTGGCTCAAATAATGGAAAAAAATGTCTGAAGAAGTCTCTTATATGACGATTTTTTTAAAATAAGCTTTCAATCGATGCAAAAAATCGATTAAAATATTTTTGAAAAATTTAAAATTTGCAGCTCAAACAATGAAACGATTTTGACAAATTTTAAACATAAATAATTGATTAGATTGCGGTTTGTAATTTTCAAGGTAATTATTTTTGAGAAAAACCAAAAAAGTTGTAAAATTTGATCACTATTTAAAAATTGGAAGAAAAAAGTAATAAACATTTTAGAATCGAAATTTTTCCATTCTTTTGACTGAAACATTTGAAAAAATTTGTTCCTTACTTGTTCCATCAAACGATGGAAATATTTTCTACTTATGGGAAGAGAGGCCAAAGTGGAAAGGCTTAACCACTTTAATTCTAATTACTTAATGGTGGCTTTTAGAAATGCAAAATTTTGCAAAAGTACTGACAACAAAAAAAGTTTTACTAGAAAACTCATACTTTCCACTTTGCCCTTTAAATTAGGGCAAAGTGGAAAATTCTAAAGGGTAAAATGGAAATAAAGCAAAGCTTGTGATTAGTACAAATATGTTTAATTCTCATAACTTTAATAAATTGTGCCAGGAAGACACACATTTCATAAGCCCATTCCGTACAACCAGAACTTTGAATCCATGTTTCAACAGGAGGACTAAGACATCTTTCGCCGCAAAACAAACAAAATGTAGAGTGGGGGTCTTCTGAATCCTTGAATGTTTCGTTGTCATTTTGTTTACAATATTTTTTTTTACTGACTTTAAGGAAATATTTAGTGTCGGCTTTTATTCGCCTTTATTCACGTCTTTCCAGTTTCTTCGTAATGAGACATCTTTTTTTAAGGTTAAGTAGTAAGCATTCTAACCAAATCTAGTTATCATTATGGTAGATTATTATAGACTTTTTTTCAAAAATTTCCAGCTCAAACGATGAAAGATATTTTTTTGGTAAAAAATTTCTGAAAAAAATGGGATTCAAATAGGTAGGTAATTGAAAAAATTGATATTTTTTAAGGCTTTGCATCTCATCAGATGCAACACATTTCAACATAACAGATTTTGCGAAATGTGCCGTTTAAGTGGTAAAAAAATGCATTTTTACAATTTTTGGAAAAATTGGATCTGAAAAATTTGTTGTCTAAATGATGAAAATTACAAAAACTTCAAAAATTTGTGTCCAAAGTATAAACACTTAAAAATAAACCACTTAATTGGCGGAAAAATCGTGGCTCAAAAATAGACAGAAAAATTACAAAAAAAAAATTGGGCGAGATGCTAAATTAAAAAAAATTATTGTTCAAACGATGGAAATTTTTTTTTTACAAATTTTTCGAAAAGCTTGCGACTTAAACAATTAAAAAATATTCCACTTAGATATGCTTAAATTTTTGTGATGTTAGCAATGGGATAGATCACTAAACGCTTCAACCCACAAAACACCAAAAAGTAATAAAAAGTATTTTGGTGTTTTGTGGGTTGGAGTGTTTAGTGGTCTAGTTCTGCAACAAGAGATCCAGTGAAAAAAGGAAAATACATCCATTCAAGAGTTATCTACTTGAAAAATTTACAACTCAAGTGACCATAATATCCTTGAAAATGTTTCCTCCATTCCAATGTTGGTTTCATGTCCAGGATAGTTTTCATCTATTATTTTTACACCCTTTCGACCAACAATTTACAAATCCTTTGGGATCACCGCAATTTTCTTTAATTAAAATTTATTGCTAACCTAATTTTTGTGGTAATCTTTTTAACAATACATCTTCTCAAACACCAGATTCATAAATCACAATTTTAGTTTACCTTTTCTTCTACGTTAGAAAAATTTCTCGTTTCAAAACTTTTCTCATAAATGATTTTCTTAACTCCAGTATTACTCACCGCGTATACATTCCTGTCAGAAAAAAAAAAAAACAGAAAGAGAACAGCGGAGGGTGATAAAAAAAAGAAGAACATCGCATCAAGGGGGAGAACGCGTAGCATCCCACTTCGTAATTGAAAGAAAAACAACGACACCATAAATATTCCTCCATTTGACTGTATGTCATAAAGGATATCGGTTAAACGGGGGCATAATCCTAACTTTACGCCACCGCAAACCCCAAAAACACAACACAAAGAAACGGGAACAATGTCTGTGCTCCTTTCAAATGTAAATGTTCTCTCTATATAACGCGAAAAACTCACGCGCAGAAAACACCCCATCCTTTTCCTTCACACGCTGAGCTTATTTCGTCCATCTCCAGTTCCAGTCGCAGCTTTTTCCTCCGTAACTTCCGCGCGACGTCGCTTTTGATTCCCTCGAAATTATTTCTATTCCTCTCGTTGTTCTTCTACTCATGCTGCTGATGCTGCTGTGCGGAGGTCTGCTTTGATATTGTGGTCGGGCTTTTGAAAACGGGGTGGGCTGTCATGTCCTAAAAATTCTTCGCGCGTCAACGCCTAGTAAATCTGGTGGAGAATGTTGTCATGTTGGTCGAATGTTTTCTTTCCATTTATTGCTCGGAATCAGTGAATTGGAGGAAACGTTTTATTCTAGCTTTAAATTATTTACAATAAATTGAATTGACTACAATTAAAAAAATTTAACATCATTACATTGCAATCTTCAACCTAATACATATTGATGAGATCCTCATAGACCACCCTACCCTTCAACATCAACCGAACCTTTAACCCGTTCAACGATCGCACATTCAAAACACTCATTTAAAATGCACAAAAGCTACCACTCGAGCCTGCGTCTTTAGGAGAGTTCACAAGTACTTTTTCTTCAATTCTCGCGCGACATAGAAGTGTAGAGGTTGTCTTAAATGTCCGCGTCATTGTATCCCGCTTCGTCCCTTTCTACCCCTTACTGCGTGAACGTATACGTCACCCTAAGTGCAGGTCGATTCCGCTCATTGTATCCCTTAAATGTCTAGGTGGAGTTGCCCCGGCCTTATTCTATACACACAACGTAAACGTGTTAAGTAGAAGGTTGTCGCATATTTATATGACTGGAAAATTGAGGTGAAGTTTGGTTAAATGGGTGAACTGTCACAAATTTGTGTGCCCACAGGCCATTTTCATTCTTGCTTAGCACTAAACAGTTCATGTGATACTATTCTCCATAGAACCACAACTTTCATTCTGTGGTATAGATCATCGGAGATCTAGACGGCTCCATAAATAATTGTGTTGATCGAAACTTCAATCTCATGTCCACTGCAACAAATTTACAGTATCCTCCTCAGTCAAGGACCTCTTACAGAGCCTGCTTCGTTCACATCAATCTACCATTTCATAGACTAGACTATAATCCATTCTCGTTAAGACAACAGCGTTAGGTAAGATAGGCAATCATTCTTTGGATTCTGATTGGTTGATAGCCCAGCCTAGTTAACACCACAATAGAAATCCTAACTTTGTATCAAATTTAGGTTGGATAAAATAATGAAAAAATCACTGTTAGCTATTGTTGAATTTGATTCGCTGTCACTTGTCAAATTTTATTGTTGTTGTTTAGTATTGTATAAAAATTTGATCAAAAACAGTTGTTATTACAGCTAAATAATTGGTTATTTTAAATAAGTTCAGGTATATTTGACTAATGCTATTTTTTAATGGTAGGACTTGGGGATGTAGTTGGTCGAAATGTTAACATTCCTCCTGGTTCATCAAAGAATCCTCAAAGGAAACGTATTAGTAATAGATAAAAACAAATGGCTTACAATTTATATTTGCAATTAAGAAATGATAACACCGGGTCAGCATCTATAAAATTAACATCAAAGCAATTGGGGAAAAGAAAGTTTGGGATATTGTAAAGAAAAATAGATACTAAAGGCATTATAAGTTCACCTCCTAAAAAAGAAACCAAGAAACCAAATATGATCGTTTGGGTAAAGTCCAAAAGTCTACAATTCGGACACAATTTGCGTTCCTTTTTTCTCCGTAATGCACAAAATATTAAGCAAAAAAAATTATTATTTAGACGAAACCTGGGTCAATGCTGGACACACTAAGACAAATGTGTGGAAAGAGCATTTATAGATGGCCTATCTGTTGGTCTAAAGAAAGAATCCTGCTCCAAAAAGGTAGTAGATTCATAATTTTGCATATGGTAGTGGAACAGGTTTTGTTGGAAATGGTTTATTATGTTTCGAGTCCAAAAAATCTGGTGATTATCATGAAGACCTGAATAGTGAATGTTTTACAGGGTGGATGAAAAATATTTTGCCTTCTTTGGAGCCAGATTCTGTTATATTAATGGATAATGCCCCATATCATTCTGTAGAATGGAGAAAAGATGTTGTGATTAAATGGCTTCTTTCAAAGGGTTCAAAGTTTGTGACAATACAATGTTGAAAATACAACTTCTTGAACTTGCAAAAAAATATAAAAATGATACCCAAACTGATTTTCAGATATGAATTTGTTTTTTGTTAGACTGTCGACTCTCCTTTTATTAATCAGTTTTTCAAAAACTTTTATTTAGTCATCTTGGTTTCGATTTTGTCCAAAAACTCGATAGAAATTTAGAAAAAGGAAACGGTAAGCGGTTTGTGCGTATTACTCTTATTTCTGTCGAAAATTTAGTTTGATTCTCCGAATGATGAACTAGAAAAATAAGCAAAATGCTGCAAATACTAATGATTATGCGGACAATTTTGTTTTGACCAATTAGATCAATTCAAATTCCGCTAAATCCAATGACAAATATACGAAATGGATCAAAGTTGGTCTGTGTCTAATTAGTCTTCAACAGCAATCGCCTGATACGAGTACAAGTTCTCCTCCTGGACCTCCTGATATGCAAGAAATAGAATCTGAATCTAATATTGGCAATGATACCCAAGTCTAAAGCCTTAAAAGCCCACCAACCAAATATGACTCCTTCTATGATTGAAGCAAATGTGAAAATGTGGGCGAGAAAACCAGCATTTGTAAATATATAATTATTAGACTAAACCCCAATCTCGCCTGGCCTAACTGAATGGAACGTAATAACGATACTGGAATTTTAAAAAATCCTTGGCCTAATTTCATGGATGAAGAAATCGATTGGAGCAATGCAGTAAGAAGATTAATTTTGCCCAACAATGAACAATATCTCAAAGGGGAAGAGATGTTGATCTACGTGATCCAGACAGAGATGGTACAGTTAAAGTTTAATGAAAATTGTGGAGCAACTTATAAGTCTCAAGTTATCTCTATTTCAGAACAGCTTGCTATCGTTCTAGCTTCAAGATAAGTACTGAAAAATGAACTCGAAACAATTAAAATCCTACAACATAAAATATCTTCCTAGATCCGCCATTTAACTAAATTATCCCGATTTTTTTACTTATTCAAATACAGAGGTTGCTGGCAAGCCGGGTGTGTTCTACTCTCTCTCAACTCGCGTCCCCGTCTTGTGTGAGAAAATTGTTCGGCTGGTTGACATCTTTCAAAGTGGAAACGTAGCGCATGTGTGTGAGGCAAGTATATGTGCAGGTAGTCGATGTACTTTATGTAGTAGAAGTAGTTCGTAAACATGGAAAGGACGAAAACGACCGACTGTACTCTATTTCGAGTGGTTACGGTTGGTTAGCTGCGCAAATATTTGCGGATATCCCCGTTTAGGGAAGGCAAGGCATCAGCCTGCATACACTCTGTAACGAGTGAGAGAGGACTCCCTTCTCTTATACTCTTTAGGTTTCTCTCTGTATGTGTAAAAGGGTTGGATGAAATTTTGCGAGCTGCGTCGAGTGATTTTCATTAAAATGCTATTTCGCACGTCATTGTGTACACTGAGATGGTATCGTAACTATTTATGTTGATATAAAGGCGAGAGGAGATTCGTAGATTTTGCAAAGTAAACTTTTGGATAATAAATAATAGGATTTACTAGATTAAACTCGACAGGAATATAAATGATGTTGTTATTGGATTTTAAAAGTAGTTTTTTTTTGTCGTGTTCCAGAACACACAAAGAATCCAAACCAAGATTTTAAATATACCTCAAAATTTTAAAAAAGTAAAATTTTCTAGTCACCCTTAAAACACAACCTTCTCCATGCTTAACGTTCTCACAAATTTAAAGAGAACTTTACGATAGATATTACGACAATGAGTTTGCTTCAAACAGCTCAAAGGATGTGGCAGGATAAGAATGATCAACCAACCCTCCCTCTAAAAAAAAAAAAAACCCAAAGTTCGAATTTTGTTCCTTCGAAACTGCTGCAGCATTACTTCAGAAAAAGGGCTAAACGATGTTGGAGCCAACCTTCTATTATTGCTTTCTTAGCATGTTTCTGTATTCTGTCTTCACCATAATGCTCCTGAGTCATCGTTAACACTGTATTCCAATACTACTCATTTCTCAGCACACTCGATTTTATATTTTGTGGTATTAGTGGACCTATGATCTCTTCTACATCTTTTCTCTTCTGGATTTAAATCGAAAGAATGTAGGCATTGCCGCATCTACCTCGTTACAATATCCAAAATATATTTTTCATACCAGAAAGCATTCTAATTTCTGTACTTGAATGATTGAAACATTATATTTCATTAGCTTGTACATTTTTGCTCCGAGAAGCGGAAAGTTTTGTTAAGCATCTGTAATAGTCCCTGAAGAAATTTATCTGCAATATTTGGTTCTAAACATATGCATAATACGCATCTATTCCAGCTGATATCAGTTTAGTTAGTTGCCAATAAATCTATGTGCAACTTCCAATTAATTTGAGAATCCAGAGTAAGTCCCAGGAATTTCGTGGATTCTGAACAGGTAAGTACCTTGTTGCCGTGAGTAACTTGCCTTAGATCTTGTTTAAAATAGTTGAAGTGGATTTATGTTCGTTTTCTTCAAATTCAATGACAGATTGTTATCCTCAAACCAGGCATGAGACTGTTCGAGGGTTGTGGTGATAGTTTTACTGATGATACTAATGGCAATCCTGTATTGTGTATTCTCAAAAACTTCTTTTGATGGATCTTCTTTATCATAGCAAGCAATCTGGTGCATTGTTTATCTTTTTGCATTGTTTATGTTGTTGTCTTGTTGCTTCCGTTTCTATGGAGGCCATCTTAACCTGCTCCGCTTCTAACCATTTTACCACGCTGGCTAAAATCTGCCAAACCAGTGTTACTCTCTTTTTGTTTATTATTGATATTAAAGCCTCCATTCAGTTGAAGCCAGCAGTTGCAAGCTACTACGTTAGCATTGTACTATGGTTGGTCTAAGTTTAAATTTTAATCAATCATAGCAGATTTCTAGCTAACTGCTGCCAACAGTTGGACGATTTTTTATCGAGCTGGTGACATTTTTTTTCGGTGACAATCAATTCGACAGCTGATATGAATAGAGTTCCATCAAAGCTACGCCTGTAAACAGGCTAGATTGAGTCTTAATGATTGACGAGGACGCTCCAGTAGCTGTCAGAAGTTCCTGATCTGTAATTTCAACATCGTGTCAGACAGACCAAAGACAGTCACACCTAAGTGGTGCACAGAACAGTGCCTGTCTGAAGTTGTCATATCGACGAAGAGCCTGCGGTTAAAGTTGAAAATGGACACTTGGTTCCTCCATCATGACATCCGTGACGACTTAGGAGTTCCATCTCTGAAGCAGTTCGTCATTGGCTTAGCAACGAAGTAATTGGAAAGGGTGGAACGATTCAGAAACCCACGCATCAGCAGACTCGCCAGCCTCGACTCTGACAGACCACCCCCAGAGTAGCAATCAGAAGGAATTAGCTACTAATTCTACGACCAAACTCAGCCATCAAGGACGGTGAGGACTCATCGACCACATCATTTCCAACCTATAGCTCTCAGAGAAGAATAAAAGGCTCGAGAATAACTGTTCGGCCCTACAAACGAGACAGAAGACCATCGTCGTCGTCGTCCATCATAACGATGATCCAGCTAAACACGCCAAAGCTTGCAACGAATATTTGCACCACTACACGACTGAAACTTAAGACTCAAAATAAAATTCGGGTCTTTGATGACCAGGACAATTCCATAGCTGTCAGAAGATCCCGATCTGTTAAAAAGAACCATTTTCAAATCGGCACACCGAAGACAGTCACACCTAAATGGTACACAGAACAGTGCCTGTCTGAAGTTGTCAAATAGAATGAAGAGCCTGCGGTTAAAGTCGAAAATGCACACTTGCTTTGTTCATCATGACAACGCTCCACTACAGGAGTAAAACTTCGTCAGTACCTTCCTTACAGTCGTTTCGATTTTGCGCTGTTCCCAAATATGAAAATGAAGCTGAAAGAGGGCACGGGGGTGGAGGGTGGGGCTAGTTATAATGTTACATTTTTTGGTGATAAATTGCAATAAAATTTGCTCCAACCTAAACGACTAGCTAGCCACACTAACTAATGCTGTGGGCACCGAAGAAGTTGCTGTTATGGAATGGTGGTATTTCACTTTATGAATAAATAACAAAAATATTAAATTAGATTAAACAACGTCAATATATTCTATTTTTATGATGGGATATAATGTTGAATAACATCCTCGAGTTTGCTTCAAACAGCTCAAAGGGTGTGGCAGGATTAGAATGATCAGGCTTCCTTTCGGAACTGCTGGGGTGTTATTAGAATGGGATAAACGAAATTAGAGCCAACCTCCTATTATTGCTCTGTTAGCCTGGTTATTGTCGCCATTTGAACTGCTATGATCTCTTTTTCATCTTATCTTTTCTGGATTCATTGAATTCGTTCCTGCTATGAAACATTGTATTCGACTTTATGAACAAAAAACGACAAAAATATTAAATTAGATTAAGCAACGTCAATATATCCCATCTTTAGATTAAAAAGCCTTACTAGAAGAATGTTGATCTTGTTTTGAAACATCTTACATTTGCAATACAAGTAAGATAAAAAAACATACATAATACACATTCCCCATGAAACATATTAAATTCCTAACCTTGAAAAAAAAACGACATATCTACCGCTGCAATATAATATTATTCGCAATATACATTCGATATTACTTTCAGCTCGATACCGTTGGCGCTTTTCTTATTTAATATCGAGGAAATTACATTTTTTTTTATCCCTAGCAAAAAATTACATGTACCAGCAGTTGCTTATACATACAATATACATTGTCAGGAGTATTATTTTTTTTTTTTTTGGAAGGCGACTCAATTATTCATGCCCTGTTAACAAGCTCCTAACAACAACGATCGGATGTCACGCGTTATTTTAGTAATTTCCACACTTCGAATGAGGAAAAAAAGTGAATATAATGGAATAACAAGTAATTACTAAAGCAACATACTGTGAGTAACACTAAACCTCTGCTGGATTTCATGCTGTGTGTATACATTGTTTACTTGTGAATTATTACGAGAGTTATTTCTGATTTTTCACGTTATATTTAGAAAAGGTATTGTAATAAATAACTTTAAACAATATATGGACTCCCTACTTATATACCTCTTAGACCCTCAGGTCACATATTTCATTCCCACCTGATCACCTGTAATATCCAAAACTACACGCACACACTAACGTCCGGGAACGTGGGACATCCAGAATACGTAATGGGGCCCATTTAGGCGGTCGTTTAGAATGAAATAGTACCCTTAAAGAATGAATTTCAAACGTGATCCTTTTGTTTTCTACCTTGGAAAAAGTTAATAAGCCGGCATCGTTTCACAAGACGCCTTAACGAGGTTTTATTAGTCGTTTCTATTCTATGAATATGACTATTATCGATACCGACGCATTCTACTCTATAGGAAAGAAAGGAGTTCTTAAACAAGAAATAAAAGGATGTCGGCTTGTTAATTTAAATACAACGAATTGTTAATTAGATATTACGATGCGGTAATATACGTGAGGTAATTAATACGTTTGTTGGGTGAAGAAAACTTTAAAAAAGGTAATCTAAAATCAGTAACACGTTTACGAAACAAACGCTTCGATACCCTGAAATAAACTCGGTCGATCTAAACAATAGACAATTTATCCCGTTGCTTTTACAAAAGTGTTTATCAGACGCAATTCTTTTCGCAAAACATATGTATTAACTTCGCCAATACATGCCTCCCCAATAGCCTTTTGTGAAAACAACGTTGGAGGGTTAAGCGAACTATATACGTCTGTTCACGAAAACAATGCTCGCAAGTACTCTAGCGTTGGTTGTACCGACTGAACCGAGGGAATCGCTTGTAGGTCCTGCTTATTTAACAGCAGTCTTGTAAGCGATATATATGGAGCATTGTAAACACAACCGGAGCTATTGTTCTTAAAGCGTCTAGATGAGCGATAAACGGCATATAAAGAAGTTGTGTAGTACCGTGTTATCGCCTAGTTTTAGAGGCGAGTACGATTTATTATGGGAGTTTCAGTTGATGTTGGGATATTTTGGAAAGACGTGCAATATAAAGGTGTGCGCACCATAAATCTCTAAAAATTAATCCTCTCCTTAAAGGAGGTTTAAATTTACGATTTAATTATGACATAAATACCGACAAAGAATAAGAAAAAAGAGGATGGGCTACATTGCCTAGGATCTAGCGGTTTTAAAGGATTTCAGTTTCTTCAGAATTGGCTACGCAGGATCACCAGGACTAGACTTCTTCTTAAACCATGAGGTGCACTCACCCCGAGACATACCTATAGGAATTCCTGATATATCGTTGATTCGTGGAGTACCATCGCGTCTTCACGGTCATCACAACCCCATTCTTATCACCTTTGGAAATGAGCTTTAATTTTCGATGGTATTGTCTCGCGGAGTCGTGGATTTCAAGCAGTTTACTGGCAGGGTCCGCCAATCTTTTGATGCGTCTGTTTTTTTGTCTCGACGAGGTCGATTCACTGGAGTTCGCTGCAAAACATTTTGGGGGTCTGATTTCTCAGTTGATCCAACCATCTCTGACACACGGTTGTCAGCTGATCTGAAGGGCAGGTATTACTCAGAGAAAAACAGTGGCGCTAGGGCTCTGCTCCAAAGTCGGATTGGTGCTGCATATTCCGTTGAAGACAAAACGAATGTCTTCGTTGAACATCTAGAGACGGTGTTTCGAGGTGAGGAGGGTCAACTCTACACCGTGAAGTTCACTTGAGGGTGTCACTGGAATTCCAATCGGAGAGAGTGACTCTCCGGTTGGACAGGAGGAGGTATTGAGATCAATTGATCTTCTTAGGAAGAGGGTAATGTTTCCTTTCAAACAAGTTTATCACACTTTCTTGGATTCGTTCTGTTGTCTGAGAGCTTCTGCTCAGTGTTGGCACAATACGAGCCCCTTCTCATATCAGTTGGCCCACCCACTTTTATGAATTAAGATATTTTTAATAATTTTCAATAAAAATATGAACTTTTTTATTCCTTTTTGAAGTCCTTAGGAGTAAGATTACAAGTCTTTCAAATTTTGGCGTTTTTCTCTCGCCCATCACATTGCTCTTATTTTGATGCTATCATCTTAAATGAGTAGGTGGCTTTCGATATTTCGTCATAATTCTGTGACTTCTTCAGGAAATTATATTAATTAAAAGGAATTTAGATTAACAGAATTATGATTTTATTAGTAAAGGACCGAAAAACCCGTAAAAATTTTATTGTTTAACAAAAAAAACGGTAAAAAAAACATCAATATTAGTGTCTAACGCATTTTATACATTTGGCGGCTATTTCTGATATTTGTTTAATTTAGAATGGTTGGAGAAAAAGTTATCGAGGAGAAAATTCGATCACTTATTGTGAAATTTTTTCATTGTGGAAAATCTAATTCTGAAATTGGAAATTTATTAGAATTATCCCGATACAGTATCAGAAATATAGTTAATAGATATAAGACTACAAATTCAGTAGCTCCGAAGGCTAGAAATGTAGGAAAAAATAAGATAACTGAAGGTGATAGACGAGCATTGAGAAGAATTATTGAAAAAAACAGTTGTGCAAATTATCTTGAGTTGAGTGTTATGTGGAATGAAGCAAAATAAGTTAAATGAATAAAAATGTCAGAACAAACTTTAATAAAATTTGAATTTTCATGTCAGGCGAAGGAAAAGCCACTTTTGACATTACAGCAAAAGGACCCTCCAGCAATGGAATGCAGTAGAGTGGAGTAATGAGTCCAGATTTGAACTTTGTGTGGGAGACAGCAGAAGTCGCGTTATCCGCAGAAAACACGAAGCATTTCAACCCGATTGTCTTAAAAGAGAAATAAAATTTCCTGCATCAGTCATGGTCTGGGGCATGTCTTCTAGACGTGTAGGAAAACTTCACTTTATTAACGAAATAGTGAACACAGACAAATATTTAGAGATTTTAGAAGAATCTCTTTTACCAATTATGGAAAATCACTTGACATCAAGGCGCAGGGTGTCATATGTCGAAAAAGCTTTGAAATGGATGGAAGACTACGGGGTACCACTTTTGGAATGGGTTTCAAGCAGACTTGATTTGTCTCCAATTGAAACTTTGTGTCGTGAGAAGACGCTCCGAAAACATCTCGCAAGATCAATCCCTGGATTGAAACAAAAACTTCAAGAAATATGGGATTTTTTTACGCCGGAGTGTTGCCAAAGTTTAGTCCACACAATGCCACGAAGACTCAGATGTTGTAACAAGAAAAGAAGAGGCGGTTTTAGTCTCATTTTGTGTTATGTTTTGTTTGTTTTAGTTAATTAGTTTAGTTGAATAGTTTTCTTTGTTATCACATTTTTTTGTAACTATAAGATTCTAAAATGTTGTTGAATTGATAAATGAAAAAAAAATGACATATATTTGACTTTAGATTGAGTTTTTGAAAAATGTTACGTTCGACCAACTGACATAAGAAGGGGCTTGTAGTTTTAGAGTCATTCCATGAAGTCCATGCCAATCTTATCCCCAAGATAGATCTGATTCTCTCTTACGTAGTAATATCCTTATACATCTGGAGCTGGTGTACAGAACTCTTTAGCTCGTTTAATGCATAACACGACATCTAGGATCTCTTTTCAACCTTTTTGGTATTGTTGATTGTTTGTTTTTAAATAAAAGCCCTTTTTTATTCATGTCATCCATATCAGATATAAAATAGTATTTAATTCAATTCCGTCTAAAAAGTTATCCAGTTAGGTCTCAATCCAAAATCTCGTGGTACAATAATGACTTTGAGGGGATGATGGAACAACATGATCTCGAATTCTCACAATAAATCAAAAAAAAAAAAACAGATAATATGTCTATCCAAGACCATCAGAGAGATTTGTGCAATGATCCCATGGGAGTTGCAGCATTGTTGCAAGATTACTTTACGATCGACGCTGACCTTGAACCGAAATCTACAAGATTCTAATAATTCTTTTAACGCTTCTTTTATCTGATGCCCACTGATGAGTCTGAAGTTGGCAGAGTTTTTTTATTTAATTTTATTTATTTTTTTGAGGAAGCAAAACAGGTTTCCCCAAAATATGCTTCCACAACACTTATCATTGCAATATATATATATATATAACAAAAGCTATATTTATGTGGCATATAAACACATTAATTTATAAGTTGTACATATTAGGTTCACTCAGGTGAAATATGTCAATCTCATAACATTCAGCGTTATAAAGAAGAATGTCTCGATATAAAGGAGAATTCAGACCAATATTAGTATTTTGGCGATAGCAGTAAAAAATGTCAGGATGTCTGACTCATGAATCATTCGACAATCATCAAGGCTACCAACCTCAGAGTACAAACAAAGATCATCTGCGTATAATGAGAAATGAGAATGTTTCAAGACCGCACCAATCTCATTGATGTATAGAATAAATAGTGGGTCCTAGGTACGAACCTTGAGGGACACCAGACGTCACATCCACATGCTCAGAACTTGCCCCATTTAAAACAACAGCCTGCTTCCTGTTTCTTATACACAACTCGATCAATCTTAATAATTTCCATGAAATCCAAGAAATTTTAATTTTTCAATCAGTATACTGTGATTTATTATTTTATCAAAAGTTTTTTGAAAATCTGTAGAAACAACATCTTACTTGTGATGATGAGTTAATCGTAGTATATTCTGATAAATTTGTTATTGTAGATCGATTTCCACAGAAGCCATGTTGCTGTGGTATAATTATATCTTTAATTTCAGTTTTGATTAACGAGTTGATAATACATTCGAGAATTTTTCCAAAAAAAAGGCTGCTTCGAAATGGGGCGATAATTACAAATATCATTTATAGAGCCACCCTTGTGCATTAGCGTGGTCAATGTCTGCTTCCAAACATCAGGAAAGACCCCACTATGGAGGGATTTATTAAATAAAATAAGTAGAGGAGTGCTTAATGTTTTGGAGCAAGATTTAACAAAGTGAGGATGGATACCTTCGAAACCGGAGCCCTTATGTTCGCTGTAAGCTCATTATAGTTCATAACCTGTGGAATAGATGCTGTTTTGCGCTTAGATGATACGTATGACCAAAAGTATTTGAGTCTTTTTAACGTTCTCCTATTTTTGGTAAATGCCCAACATTATCAAGCCTCACTTCCACATTTTCTCTTTTGGTTGGAGGTGGTGTTTCAGCTTGATCATCAGACTATGGTCGGCCTCTTTTCCTAGTAAAAGTCTTGTAAACTTTAGTAAGCATTTCGGCAATGTAAGCTCTAAAATGGAGTAAGTACCTAAATCCAAAATATTTTTTGGAGGAATTTCTAATTTCATGGCTTGCTTTTTGTATTCAATCCACGAATTTGTGCTAGCAATATCAATAGCATGCGTGAATGAGTTATGAGAAAATTAATTTTGTCAACTCCACCCATATGCTGATTGTAGTTTTTTATCACTTCTGGTCGTTGTATTTGTACATAACTTTTATTAGATTTATGCCATCGTTTACATTCATGCGTATTATCAAATCCCAAGTAATTGGGGGCCATTAGAAGCAGCTTATTGTCATACTACGAGTGAGCGTTTTTATATTCGCGCAATGAGCGGGTTGTAGGGGAGTGATTAGGCGCATTGGGGGCGCGGCCTGTGCAGCGACTCATAATTAGTATAAATACGAAGTTTCATTGTTATTAGACAGTTAGTCTTTGAGCTATCGTCAACCAAGTAACATAATCAGGAGTGAAAAGTGAAATATGGAAAAAATCGAATATCGTGCCGTAATAAAGTTCCTTACCAGGCAAGGAAAATCAGTCGCGACCATAATGAATGATGTCAGATGTCAGGAAAAACCATGGTGTACAAGTGGCATAGTTTATTTAAACAAGGAAGGGAATCCGTTGTCGAGGACGATGTATCGACTAAGTGGAAAACTTGTTCAGGAAAAACCATGGTGTACAAGAAGCATAGTCGCAGAAATTTAAACAAGGAAGGGAAACCAATGAAGACGAACGAGGCTTCGGTCAGGAGCATTGATGACTTATCCAAAAAGTGGAAAAATTGTACTCGCAGATGCTCGACTAAAGAAGAAACAACTCGCAGAAATGGTTGGAGTATCCGATACAACAATTTTTAAAATCCTACACGATCATCTCGGCATGTCTAAGGTCAGCGCAAGATGGATGCCGAGAAAAACGCCGCCGCAAAAACAACAGCGCGTAGAGTGTTCGCGTGCATTTTTGGACCTCTGTAATGAAGACAAGGATGGTGTATTGAGTCGAATTGTTATTGGAAACGAAACTTGGGTTCATCATTATGAAACCGATATTAGGGCGACAAAATAAAATCATGTAATATTATAGGTCAAGCAGAAAAGAAATTTAAAGTGTCACAATCAGCTGGGAAACTCATAGCAACGGTATTTTGGGACTCGGAAGGAATATTGTTGATTGATTATAAAAATAAAGGTGTTTCTATAACCGGAGAATATTACGCTTCAATATTAGAGCGACTAAAAGAAGCCATTAAAGAGAAAAGACGGGGAAAATTGACGAAAGGTATGCTTTTGCACGACAACGCGCCCGTCCACAAGAGCCGCGTTGCGTTAGCTGCCCTGCATAATATGGGCTTCGAAATGAATCACCCACCCTAATTTCAGACCACGAGTGATTATTACCTGTTTCCGAAAATGAGCCCCGAGTGATTATTACCTGTCCAACCTACTCAAAATGAAAAAAGAGCTAGTTAAAAAAACGTGCCGGCTGGCCAAATATTTCGTTGTCGCAAATTCTGTTGGAGATTGTAGTTAGAAAAGTAATTGTCGAAATAGAGCTGGCAATTTTTTTCGGTTATTCTATTGGATAATTTATATATTACAGCTCCACCTTGCCCATAACGCTTCACAACATCTTCTTCAATTTCTGTTGTTGATCCTTGATACAGCAAAAAATCATACATTTGTCCACTTGAACCACACAAAGCAAATAATTTTATTCCCCATGGTTTGTGTTTGCCTTTCACATACTGTTTGACGTTTAGTGTACCTTTAAAAGGTATCATCTCCTCGTTTATACTCAAATCTCCTTCAAGTGGTAAGCTAAGGAGTCGTTGTCGAATGGTATCAAATAGAGGTCTAACTTTCCAGAAACGGTTTGGCTCACAATAGCATTAGATTCGTGGGTAATGTAAGTTTCCCATAAAAACGTGGATACCAATAAAAGAACTAATGTCTTCGTCACTTGTTGGTTGAAATGTGTTAATCTATCATACTCTATTTTTAATCAAATTTAAACTTTTGACTACTTGATTTATTTATCGAGATCTACTTGCTTGTAATTTAAGAGGTACAATAAACAACAGGTTTATTACGTGAGAACTCGTTATAAACGCATATAAAAACATCATTCACGTCTAAGGAAATTGAATAATATTAGTGATGATGACATATTTATGTGAGAACCCGTTGGTGTATAATTATCTAACCAGCTACAATATGTTAACTAGTTCTTTTGCCAACTATGAGATCGTATAACTCGCTTCGTATCATTTAATTGTCTTGGCTCTCTCTCTCTCTCTCTCTCTCTCTCTCTCTCCATTATGAATACGATATTTTAATAATAAAATCTTGTAATATTATAGGTCAATGTATACATACACACAAACATGATCTTAGAATCTGCTTCGTCTAACATCTGCTTTTACAGATATATCCGAGTTTAAAAATCAATAAGCTTATTTATAGACCAAACGGCGAGCTTATGTGGTACCAAACCGCCGTCGTATGCACAAGAATACGAATTGTATCTGTTGTGTTTAGTCTCGCTTGGTTGTAGCAGACTCCGGGCAAAAATTAATGAGCTTAAATTTAAAGCGTATTTGCATACAAAATGGGGAAGTATTTCGGTCGCGTATATTGCCCGTACCTAATGCGCTGCGCATGTATGTAATGCTTTTAGGAGCAAAGCTCCTTTAGTCTTTATATCTAGTGAACTAGGAAACCCTATTCCTAGGATCCGATTTAAAATAAACCTTTCTAAGTTCAAACTCGTATACAAATCCGACTTGTGGTAGAGATGTTTTGATTTCGCTAGTCCAACAACTACTCATTAATGCAATTAGGAGCTAGTTAAACAAAACGTGAATATAAAACAAAATTAACGTTATCGCAGCTCTCCAACTTGTCACATTTATATGTATAAGGAACTTGACAATTGTAACATGACCGACCATATCATACAATTCGACTACGCTGATATAACCTAATACGAATTCGACACACGCTCCAATTTCGCTCGCAGCTGCCTCCTTTTAATTGGCCCTTGTTTCTGGGGGTACTACGCGCGTACCAGGGCTTTTCGTCTGGTATATAACGGCCGTCGTGCAAGGCACACAAAACCAGGAGAATGAAACAGCAACGAGCACACAATTCAACTCACGGTGACTTATGTCCTGTATATTAACGCTACGGTCTCTCCTTTCCTCTCACTCACTCTCCGTTGTATCGTTGTCGTTATGAGTCCTTTCATTGTCGTGGGGATCTATACTAACATCCAGTGGCGTACTACGATCGAATTAACAAGCTGAATAAGCGAGATTAAATTGTTTAAAATAGATTCGATATCCGCAGTGGTAAGAGCGACTTCCCACATATAGGGTACATCTTATATATAATCTTGGATTTAAATCTTGTTGGTGGCAAAATTTTTAAACGAAAAAAATAAAATAATATTGATCGGTACGCCACTGATAACGCACGACGCTACTGTAAAGCCGACTTGTCTTTAATATGCGTAGCGAAGGGTCCGAATTTATGAGAAATTTAATAAGCCTCTGCCACCGTCGCCGCCGCCGCCGCCGCCACATATAATTGAAGTCGCAAACGCCAACCTATAAGCGGAACTAATTGCAATCACTGGTGTTGTTGCTTGTTCATCGTGAGCGTGTGTGTTCGTAGGTTTTCGTAGTTGGTGAAATTTGACTTGTTTAACAAGCGACGGTTCGTTTGTTTATTTAGATGGATAAAATAGGTCTCTCTATTCCGGCCTGATTTTCGAATACTATAAACGGATTGTATCTATTTGATGTTGCGGTTCGCTTTTGGCCCTCTGGATACCTATGGTAATTCTAACAATGGTGCGAATTTATTGGGAGGAATTGGTATATATATATGTAAAATACGGTCGGTGTTAGAGCTGATTATTATTAAGGGTATTAACCGTATTGTGTTTGTTCGGGTGAAGTTTTAAGGTCAGAATCAATGATGCCTAAATTAAGCCTAATATGTATCGAATTGGTTCGAATTTCTTTCTTCGTTCCATCATGCATCCATTGATCATATTGAAGGCAACGCTTTCATTTAGCCAGCTTAAGTCTTCTATGCTTTTTATTATCACTGAGCCACTACTGGACTCAGTTCTTTCCTACCATTGACTTGGAACGTAAATCGTTCCCTCTTCTTCCAAAAGACTTCCATGATGATGAATCAGTTTTGTTTGGTATTCTGCATTTTCGAGGTTAATATGCTAACAAATATTAGAATGACATATTGTCAAACGCTATCATATTAAATGCCCTTTTTGTCCAAAAATCTGTCTGGGTCAACTTTTCAAGGTGTCAGTACAACGAGCTTTGTTATCTGAAGAAGTTTGCAGGAAAGCTCTGCTTCGAAATTCTACAAGACGGGACAAGGAACACAATCATTTGTCTCTTGCCCTTCCACACTGTCACTTTGGAGTCCAGATCACACCAATCATGAAACCTGTCTACCTGAAAACTAAATCAAGACCTCAAAAAGGAAGCAGCAGGGATTCCTAGATTTGTAGAGATTAGTGTTGGATATCGAATAGGCACAGTCTTGTCTATCTCTCTCTTCACTGCGACCGATACCAGTTATTGCTGTGAAGAAGTTTAGGATCTTCTTTAGGGCTATAGATATGACGTCAGTCTCTTCTAAGTGCGCTTGTTGTAGGTGGTGGTAGCTTTATCGAGCCACCATCACGCAGCTGCACATGTGTTCTGCCGTTTCACTATGCCTGAGAGGGCCGTTGACTGACTTAGTTTTGGAGTGTTAGTGCAGTGCAAGATTTTTTGACATAGCCACTACTGAGCTCATTTCTTTCCTAATGCATTGGAAAGGTTGGTTCATAAAACAACAAACCCCTATTCTAAGGTGTTTGTGGTATAACTCTAAATCGATTTTATTTGGTATTTCTGCATTTGCCAAGGTTAGAGTGATCAAAATGTCTTTTGCCAAAAAAAAATCTGTATGGATCAACTTTTCAAGATGTCAGTACAATGAGTTGTGTCAACGAGTTCTGCTTCAAAATTCTATTAAGACCACACTGTCGCTATGCTCTTTTTCTTTCTAACTGCTTTGGAAACCAGATCACAACAATTATGAAACCTGCCTACCTGAAACCTGAATCAGGACCTTAAAGAGGAAACAGCAGGGATTTCTGGATCTGTACAGGAATGTTTGATAAACCGTTGGATAGAGTTAGGTTGGTAGTGTTAGATGTTGATTAACCACTAATTACCTCTGTTCACTGCGATCGATACCATTTATTGTTGTGAAGAAGTATAGGATCTTCTTTAGAGCTATAGATGCATCCCAACTAGCACATAACGTTCTTGGGATATTCTGTTTAAAACCTTAACATCCCAATACAGGAGAATCCCTTGGGGACATCCGGAGGATTATTGCAGGGTATTGTCGGACAGCTTCTAGGGCAAACTAAAGAACATCCGTGGGCTAAACCTTTTTGCACTACCTGGATTTCCTTAGAAAATCCACTTCATCCTAGTGGGATTTCCTGTAGACGTTCTTAGGCCGTGTTTGTGTTGGCTGGGATATGACGTGAGTCGGTTCTAAGTGCGCCTATTGTAGGTGGTGGTAACTTTATCGAGCCAAAACCATGCAGCTGGACTATGCTTTAGAGTACCGTTGACAGTCTTGGACAGTTTGAGTGTTAAAGTGCAGTGCAAAATTTTTTGATCAGTCTTCCACTGTTGGTAAGGCCTCAGAATAAATTTGGTCCGTTAAATTGAGACGCTGAGCCTTTGTTTGGATAATTGTCGACAGTCTCATTACTCTCACATCTTCAGTGATATGGTACCATGACCTCAATTCATATCATCATAGGGTTTCCTGAGTAGGTAGCAGTAGCAAATTATATGACCTATTGAGCCTATTCCATTTGTCTTTTTGTAAATTTGAGAAATAAAAAATTGAAAATTAATTTTTTTTTACTGAAAAATGAAAATGTGACCAGAAATATCACATAAAAACAAAAATTGTTCAAAGTTTCTTCCAAGGCCGGGTAACTTTGAACACAACTTTACTTCTTTTTTAAAAAACGAGGTCTCACTTTTATTGTGAAATGTTAGTGATAATCAGGATCCTTGCATGTACCTTAGTGATCCTAATTTTTTTTGTACATAAAACAACTTTTTTAAACATTTTTCGTAAAAGTGTTCAAAGTACACTACTAGCAGTTGATGCTGTGAGCAGAAGCAACCTTGAAGCCATATGGAGTGGGTGTTGGGAATTCTCCTCATTAAAAATTCTTTCTGTCAAAGATATTTTTTGAATCCTCGAAGAAAGTTTGTTTGTCAATTACAGTGTTCTCTTGCATAAATGCAAGGTTCCGTCAAGTTGGCTTCCCCTCAACCTTGCACCGGGCTAATATCTATCCAAAAAGTTTGCACCCACCATGCATCAGCTTGCACCACCAATTTTATAGCTTGCACACTTTTCCTACTCCTATATATTTAATATAAGGGGGGCTAGCGTCAAGTTAGCCCCCCCTGCATTTTTTTTAAAATAATTACTCAACTAGAGGGGTGCAAGGTATTATAGATGTGGACGCAAGATGGTGCAAGTTTGGTGCAAACTTTTTGGATAGATATGAGTCCGTTGCAAGGTTGAGGGGGGGCCAACTTGAATGCAAAATTATGAAATAAATGGAATTAGTTTGTCCTCTCAGTTGTGTAGCCCAAAATTATCTTGAATTTCTGGTTATTATGATTATTACAGCAAGGAAAAACTACCAAATATCAAAAAATTAACTTTCCATCAAACTCTAAGTAATATCAAGAGACATTTAATTAGCGTTCCTCCACTGTTCTTGACACTTCAGCAAAGAAATCACGCGCTTTATATTTTTACATCGCTCATAACGTACCATCCACCCAACGCCCTTCCATACACCCTCTCCCTCTCTAACCCCCGTTTTCTATTTAATATTTATCGGATAACCTCCGAGGCACACTATACGCGAGCGGACGCAGCCTCGCTTGAGAAAAATTAAAAAGTTATAAAATATAGGACGCGACACGAACGAACAGCCCTACTTCCCCTTTTACCCTTCCCCAACGTAAGCGCACGTCCCACGCTCTTCAAAATAATCCCTGCGAAACGACGAAACGATAAAGAAAACTCTGATTAAATTTTCACGATTACAGGACCCCGGAATGTAACTCTGGCCCGTACCTCATCCCTCATCCCATTCTCTTCTTCGATGGGGGATGGGGTAAAATGGAGATGACGCCGTAGACAAGTATTTTCGGGAGGTACTCCTTATTTATCGTCGAATTTGTATCCGAAAAGGCAGTCGTAAAAAGCTTCCTCATTTGAATAATAATTCTTAAAGCGGGGTTTTCCCTTATACGCATCAATCGCATATTTTCTTTTCGTATTAAATCTTATGTTTATGACGTAGAATTGAGTTTGTGTGGAAGCACGATTAAAACGTAAGTTTTGGCGCCCAAATTAAAGCTGTAAATATATCGATATTCCGATTTCGGTCCTTTCCAGTCCTTCCCCTGTTCTGATGCCGTACACGCTTCCGGAAAAGGGTCAAGTCTAACTAGAAGTAAGGGAGATAGAAGAGGATGGGAGGAGAAAATTAAGTTGCCGCAAATAACTCGTGTAGCTGCGCGAATGGAATACTGTACAGTGTAGTACGTATTTTGTTTTTTGCGGCAATTAAAGCGAAATTAGGTCAGGATATTTGAGTTAATCTTAAGCCTGGGAATAAATTAAGAGGTCTAAAGCGGATATTGCAATGTAGATATCAGTTATGCTTTCGCGGGAGGGTTTTATTTAAGTGGAGAAATTTCCGTGGAATCTTTTATAGGTTCAAGGTCATTTTTGACTGAGATAAATTAGAAATTTTTTTAAACTATTTTAGCATCATTTTATTTATACACTGCAGCTTTAAACCATATTTTTCATTTAACGCAGCGTAGTTTCAACGTAGCATACGGTTACTCAGTTGAAGTCTAACTCAAAGAGTAAAATAAAAAGAAAACCTCCGCTCACACAAGCCACGTGCATCTGTTGATTAATAGTAGCGTAGCTTCCTTTTTTACTGCATGCACCAGCAATATGCGCAGTTTTATTTTTCAGTATATCATTTCACCACGGTTTATCCTCGCAGATTTCGTTGAAAAACAAGAAAAAAATCGAAATATAAAGCCAGATCTAGAAACGAGAATTATACGCATCGACTATAATTTCCACGATGCAATAACTTACGAAATAACAAGGTGGTAACAGGTAGAAAATTTGCCGGCCACCTTTCGAGGGGAAACGGTGAAGCAGACCCTGGCAATTTGACGCGACCAAAAAACATCTGCCCTGCAAAATAGATTAAGTTGATGAGTTGACCAGATCCTTCCCCAGTCGAAGATCTTGATAAAAAAAATAGAAATGCGGTATCTCTCCAGATATAATTAGAGGTTAAATTACTGATAGAAGAAGCATGGATGGATTAGGGGTAGAATATGGTTAGTGTCAAACTGTAGGTGGTTTATTATAGCAAGGGAGAGAATAGGATAGATAAGGAAACATCTGGTGTTTGTGCCGTTTTTTTTAATTTTGTTTTCAGGAAATGCAGCTTGCTTTCGATAGCTTTTACACCTTTATTTCGCTATGGTATTGTTTTCAGATTAGAATTCTGATTAATTAATTGGGCATATGCAAGGGATTACATCTGCTATGCATTCTTCCTTAACAATTAATAATGTGGTACTGGTGCGTCTCGTTTAAGTACTAATATCAAACAAAAAAAGACCCAATAAATTACCATGGAATATCCATAATGAACACCACAACAAAAATTTGTCCAATATATGAATTTTTAAGGGAGAAGTACATAAAAAAGAACAGAACTGTGGAGATAACGCTGGATGAAATCCTCACTATTAAGAACCAAAGCCAATTAAATGATTTGTTTTATTATATTGTGGGACTAGTTCGCTTAAGGTCATTCATGTTGAACGAGTAAAGATTGAGGAATTATTCAAATAGTTAGAGTGTTGCTTTATTACTGTTTTTTTTTTTAGTATCTTTTATTGAATAATTCCTACCACATAAATGTAAATATCGGTTAAACAATCCTGTACAAATTATATTTTGTTACTTTGAACTCTCTTCTGTAAAAACATATTATTACTGGTGTCTGGTCGTGGTGATTCTTCCCTCCGAAAGGAGGAACGTCAAGCCAGGAATCAACGCAATCCAAAGGATTTGTTCATGCGTTCCATAACCGTGGATGGGACTTGAGTCAACTACTACATACCTGAGATCAAGGAAGAGTTAAAGCAGTGGACTTTTCCGGACGACCATTTTTTGGATTTCTCTAGTTGTGATCCTCATCGACTATCTGCAGAAGGGAAGGACAATCACGAAGCAATACTATAGGGATTTATTAACCCGATTCCATTCAGTATTGTAAAAGAAGCGGCCTCGTTTGTAGTGGAAAAAAGAAATGCGTTTCCATCAGGACAATGATTGGGGGGCTCATTCATCCCTCATCGTCGTGTCCAAATTGAATGAGTTACTCTACGAATTCGTCTCTCATCCTCCATATTCAGCGGGCCTAGCCCCTATCGACTTTTTCATATTCCCAAACCTGAAAAACTCACTGGCAGGATAAAGATTTGCCTCAAATGATGAGGTCATCGCCACTACAGATGATTTTTTTGCAGACCTTGAAACATCCTACTTTTCCGACGGCTTGAAGAGACTGGAGCATCGTTTGAAAAAGTGTATTGATCTTCGAGGAGACTATATCGAAAAATAAAAATAAAAAACTACACCAAGATCATGTTTTTCTTCTCGATTTCGGAAATATTTTAAATCGCCCTCGTAGTTTGATCTTATCATATCCGACAATGTGACCAATCCCCAGCAAATAAGAATCTATAAGATGTTATAGTATTGTATTGATTTCATATAATTTATTTTGTCAACATTTTAAAAGGTACACTTGAAACTAACCTCACATTTAACCAAAGAAATATAAAATGTTCATTTATATTGCCCGTTCGCTAAATTGTACCACTAGTAAGTCTCTAAATTGTACCGGATCAAGGGGTTGATGGTTTGAAGCAGATATGAAAACACCAATAGAAAAATACCGAACAGGAAAATATGGATTAAATGAAATCTGTGAACTTGATGATTTCAAAACCGACATTTTTTGAGTGTAAATCGCAAGGCTAAGGATGGAATTAAATCACTAGGGCGATTGACTGTGTTTAGTGCTGAAGTAGAAAAGCAGTTAGAAAAACAAATTCTGAAAATGAAGGAGTGCTTTTATAGCTTTACCATCACGGATATTCGAAGGGCAACCGTACACAATAATTTTAATAAAAGTAAGCGGACAACTGGCAAGGCATGGTTCTATAACTTTATGAAAAGACATTGCAATCTGTCTTTGAGGCAGCCAGAACTAGACCAATTCCACATAGATGCAACCAGAATCTATAATGTTGATGAGACTGGCTTTAGCACTGTACAAAAGAAAATTCAGAAAATTGTTTCTCAAAAGGGTAAAAAGCAAGTTGGCACTGTAGCTACTAGTCCGCAATACTAAAGAGACCACACACCCCTAAATTAAACACTACTCTTGAAAAAATCCAACGACCTAGCAGGACTGCAAAAGCACCTCCTCATAGAAATGCTCAACAGGCAACAGTACTAATAACCACATCTTATAAAGATTAACTAGAATAAAGGCAAAATAAAGGAAATGTCAATGCAAAAGGTGCTGTGGGACGTCAAATTAGGCAAAAATTGGTGGTACATTTTAGCGAACGAATGATTACATTTCTATGGTAGCGCCAAATTTTCTGATCAGAATATGCCAAGCCAACAAAAAAAACTAGATTTTGACTATAAAAACAAATGCGAACTCTGAGACCGCCTACACTAAGAATGCTCCGCAAGACCACCAGATTACTGGAAGTAAATTGTCGGTTAGTCCGATCAATTTAGGCATAAAAATAGTGATCAAATAACAAAAATTCCGACAGAGCCAAATTTTCGTGGAGACCTTGGGTTTACCATTAAAAATAAAAATTTAAGTCCCCATCAATCCCATGTGTGCTAAGAAAGTTATTCGGGGTCAAAGGTCAAAATTTCAGGTTTTTTGGGTTTTTCTCGAAAACGGTAAGTTTTATTAAAGAAATACCTCCGACCAATGTTGCAGATCTTAAAATTCTCTACAAAAACGGTCCTTATTTTTCTCTAAGTATCACCGTTCTTTACATATCGCAATTGTAAGAGTCAGTCAGTCGCTTACAGAATCCCCTCTACCCGCATGGCCTTGAATAACAGCTGGCTCTAAAAAATATGTTAAGTATTTATGTAGACATTATGGTCCTACAGTGACGGTATTATTTGATGGATGTAGTGACAACAAAGAATATTAAAGCTGCAGAACAACGTCGTCGAACTACTAAAACATTCTATAGGTCCGACATGATCTTTGATGAATTTATGACAGTTCCACCAAACCAACAACAATTTTTTGCTAACATTAATAATAAATCTCGTTTCATTTCCATGTTAAGTGACAAATTGACAGCTGAAAATATTGAACTGAAACATGACGCAGATGTCCTCATAATTGAAACAGCAGTAGAAAAATTTAATGCAACGAACACACCAATTGTGGTGGGTGGAGATGTTGATTTGTTGGTACTACTTACTGCAAGGACTCCGATTGATAAAATTATTTACTTTCTGAAACCTAGAAAGGCTCAACAGCGAACAGAAATACATTCTTCAAAAAGTTTATCGGCTTATCCAAAATGCCAAAACTATATTTTATTTTTACATGCGATAATCGGTTGTGATACTACATCAGCAATGTACAGAAAGGGCAAAACTTCAGTATTAAAAGTTATTTGAAAAAAAAAAAGATTTAATTGACTGCACGAAAGTATTTACGGAAATTGATTCTTCACCTCAAACAATAATTACGAAAGGAATTTGCGTTCTTCTTGCTGTTTATGGAGCTCAAAAAAAATAGATTGCATTGATAAATACAGATATTTAACCTATGACAAAAATACACGAAACAAGAAGCAATTACAACTTGTATCGAGTATACTATCAAGTTCAGACATGGCAAAGCAATCAACTGAACCCTGAAGAGTGGGGTTAGAAATTAATAAATAATACTTTGGAACCGATTCAAACTTCACTCCCCCCTGCTCCAGAAAAACTTCTTAACACTATTTTTTGCAATTGCAAGAAAGGTTGTAGTGCCAAATGCGGCTGTAGAAAAGTAAGGTTACAGTGTTCTCCAGCATGTACCAATTGCCAAAGTCAGTCTTGCTCAAATGTCCAATTGAATACAACAGAAGAAGATTCATGTGATTTTGATGAAGAAACAACTGATTCATCTTCATTTGAACAATTTATGAATATCCAGCAAGAAGAAGAAGGAAAAGAAAAAGAAGAAGAAGAAATCGAAGAAGACATGATTGTTGAAGTTGACTATGAAGAGTATGAATCAGGTGTGCATATTATATAGAACGGTACTCTTACAATTGCGATATCTCGGGAACGGTAATACTTAGAGAAAAAATCTAAGGACAATTTTTGTAGAGAATATTGAAGTCTACAATATTGATCTGAAGTATTTTTTTGATAAAACTTACCGTTTTCTGGAAAAAACCCAAAAAACCTGAAATTTTGACTTTTGACCCCGAATAACTTTCTTAGCACACATAGGATTGATGGGGACTTTTAAATTTTTATTTTTAATGGTAAACCCAAGGCCTCCACCAAAATTTGGCTCTGTCAGAATTTATGTTGTTTTAATTGTCTAAATTGACCGGACTATATTGAGCAAAAAGTAATAATTTATCCAACTTTATCCTAGATAGCCTAATTCAAGAGGAATTTCCAAGTAATTAGGCTTAATTGATTACAATTTTTTTACATAGAGAATTAAAAAATGAAAAACCGAAGCTTACCTCTGCACTAAAAGAACAATACGTGACTTTCCAAAACATGCAAAATCGATTTTTTAAACGAAACCCTCCAATCCCATCACATTTTCATTCAGCTTTATAAAATATAAACTCCAGAGACTCCATTTTAGCGCGCCTATTTGCCAATTATACTGATGGAATACCCCTGTCCTACACCACTCGATACCAGATTGGAAGTATATTCTATTGATCAGTTATGTGAACGTGAAAATTTATTTACCGTGTATAATCGGGGGGGGGAAAAACGCGTTATATGTAGAGGTACATCACCAGAAAACATCGGTAACTCAATAATTTCGGAATATCAACTGATCGACTGGACGTTAGTCCGGAAAAACCTGATGCCCGTCGATGCGATAATTTTTAATAATGTTTCCCTAAATCAAAATTAGGCGTACTCGGCCAAATTACGCTCATTAAGCGTCGGTAGGGTCCGGCTACATCCGGCTAATTTGCCTTTGGGAAAAAAATAATGGACGATGTCGAAAATAAATGCGTCAACGTTTCGCTATCGGGGTTGGTTGTGTTGGTGATGGCAGTACTCGGTAACTGGATTAAATTTGGGTGAAATATCGATCTTTTTTTCTTCATCTCCCGTAGAATGTTTTAATAAGACAGAATTTTGATTATTTAGATTATTAAGATTTCTTGTTTTATAAACACTCTAACTTAAAAAAAAAACGATTAAATATTAAATGCATATTACTTAAAAAATAATCCATCTCTATTTATACAATTTACTCTTTCAGTTTATAAAATAAGAGTAGATACCAACAAAGCCTCGCTAGTCTTTCTTGAAATTCTTTCTTTTCAGTTATAGCAGAGATTACGTTTTATTTCTTCGTTATACAGGATTACTCTGTACGACAATGAGGTAATCCCATCTGTGTGTACGACGAGAACTTAAAACGATTAAATTTCCAACCAGGTACACGCTGAAAGAAATAAATGTCACCAACTCGGGGAGAGAGCTACGGACGAAGGTACTCTACTCTACAACAAGCATTACCAGATTCTCCATCCGCACAAATAACAAATAACGAAAGAAGTTGGCAATTTCACGGCCAGGTGACCTCTTCAGGAACCGCGAACACAAAAGACAAACAACGGGGACATACTAAGAGACATCTACACAAAACCCTCACATATCCCATCCCGTTCTATCCAGGATCGTTTTCTATCGTGTTAAAATAGGATAGAGCTACACGTGTGTGTGGTGTATCTACAAAAAAAAGAGAGATGAAGGAAGGGAAAAGAGAAGCTTACGATAGAAAGAATTCTGTATCCTATTGTCACCGAGACCGCGCTTTGCTTCTGCAGTTGTCCCATATCGACCTGGGTCGCAACTACTCTACACGCTGCCTGTCAATTTGATTCATGGTTAAACTAGGCTAGGACCGCATACTACTTGCACTTTTATTCGTGTATAGCCTACGTTACATTTAAATGGGTACCGTTTAAACGAATCTATATTTAGTTTGAATAGGGACTATTGTGTGAAATTAGAAAATAAGACGTCTCTATTATCAATCTTGGCCGCTGAAGCAATTGATGGATTTTGAAAGGAGCTTTTGTGTTGTCGTTCCTAGAAGATGGTTAAAGGTACGGGTGACATAAATTCTTGTCAATGTTATAATTTGAAACTGCTGATTTTCGAGACAGATATGCAGAGCAATTATCGTAAACATTTATTAAAATTTTATTTTAAATCCAATTTTTATTTAAGCAGTGGCACCCAACCTCTAATGAAGGTGATATTTTAAGCGATTGCAATTAGAAATCTTGCGGTAATGATTTAGACATCGGATTTAAAATGATGAGTCACATCAAAAACATTATTTAAATTACTAGTAACATCGAAAAGATTATCTGGTAAAACAAAGAACGAAGATAATGGAAATACTTAGTGGAGCATGAGAACGATTAAAATGGATTTCATGGGATTCAAGGGAGAACCAACAACGAGAGGATATTCCAAAAGAAGATACATTTAAAAAACCTTCTACCAATTCAATCGAATCAAGAATCAGATAATGACATCAAAAATGTTCAGGTACAAGATCATGATCTTCAAGTTTGGCACTACTACTACATTCTGGTAAATCGACAATATATGTTTCCTTATTATTCTTTCACTCAATCCATAAAGCTAATGGGATATCGTCCTCATCCAGAATGACGGAAAAATATTACGTTCAACATATTTTTGCCTAAGACTTGGCCAAATTGTTGTAAACCACTGATTTGTGATTTCCTGGTTTAGACTAGCAGATTCGTCATGTTTTTTTTTACATTGGATGTCAAATCTTAATTTGAACCAGTCAATCCATCATCTCGAACATTCAGTTTCCCTCCTTGAAGATTCTGGTTCTTGTTTATTAGGTGTCTATTTTTATGGAGCCTCTCAAACTCTGAAGCTTTAGCTTGAAGAATAGGTCCAGATATCGGAACATTTTGACCGCCATTTATTGAAAACCACCTCAGAAGAGATTGTTCTACCTCTGGTTTGGACGAAGTTCCAAGTTTTTTTTTCTAGGAGGCAAATTTACATCTTGAACCGTTAGATATTTTTCTCTATTAAGCCATATTGTTGCATCTCAAAAAATTATGGTTTTGAAACTGGATATTAGCGAGTTAGACTTATAACCTGCCAACCCTTTTGCGCTCCAAAAATACGAGAGCTTTCCCGTTTGAGTACAAATTTTGGAGTATAAAAGATAAATAAGAACAGAGACACAGGCTCAAGGTCATCCAGTTCACTAACCAGAAGTTATTATATCCAGATACTCTATCCAAGATTCTTTCAGTGAGTCCAGCAAGAGATTGAAGTATCATAGATGTGTGAAGGCTCATTTTTGCAATGGATGGCAGCACAGTTTGACCAAACTGTAGAGTCATAAATGAAGATTGGCCAAAATTAAGTTCGATTATGCTGCACAAAAATCGAAAAACGATTGATTAAGTAATCCCAAAACCTGGCAGAGACCTCGAAAAATTGATGTTTTAATTAAAACTTCAATCTTTCTGGCTTGGTAGGACGCAAAACGCCCCAACGAATTCAAGGCTGTTGTGTAATGATATTTATTTAAAATGAGAGTTTGTGCCATGAAGTACATCTTCCGCATAGCAAACTGTTAAGTCACGCGTAGTGTCACGTGGTTTTAAGATATAAATTCCAAAGTTTATAATCACGTTATTTTTATTTCCAGTAGCTTAATTTGGTGAAATATCTAAATTTTTTGGCCTATAATTAATGCCAAAAAAAGTAGATAATTTCGTCACAATCTTCCAGATAGTTTCTTCAAAGTGGTATTTCATGTAGTGGATGTAGGAGTCCCTAGGAATCTTAATGATCCAAGGCACAAAAAAGATATCTTCACTACTTCAATCAAAATGGTATGCAAGAGTGGTTTCAGAATTGTACAAAGATGAATTTATAAGTAAATCAAAACAATGAAGTTTAAATAGGCATCAAATTTGTTTTTTAAGGGCAACACAACAAGTTCCCTAGTTGCAACCAATACTGGACACGATTCCTAAAATCATCCGTTTATGGTAGCAGTAAATGAAGCTTGAAATTCCACTCCTAAGGAGATGAAAGGTGGATTGCAGAGTTTGTCTGGAAAATAAGACCTCTATAGTCCACGTGATCAAAGGGGGAGGGAGGAGTGGTAAAATTTGAAAGTTTCTAAAAAAAATAAAGATTTAGAAAATATTTTTATGGTCAATTAGTTAAAGGCGCCTTCGGAAGAGGGTGCCACAGTTTGGCAAACGCCAAGAGATGTCATATAATATTAAAAAAAAAACTAGAAAATGCCTGTAACAGGTGCTCAAAATTATAGCCTGAGAGCTCTTAAAAATGTTATACAAACGACAAGTTGCGTACAGTGCATTAGAAACGGTAAAAAATAACAGATATTACAACGTTTTCAACTGCCCGATGTGTTTTGACAGCTGCAATTGTCAAAATACAATTTCAAAGTGAGATCAAGTAATAGTTTTACAAACTTGGATGTCATAACCGTCACAAAAATATTGTTTAACAGATGTTTAATCAGACGCTCTCTATAACTGACCGATGTATTTTGACAGCTGCATTTGTCAAATCTAACAGTTGTACTAGTACACTTTGCAACTGTCAAACTGCAATTTTAGTCACAAATATTACGACAAATTAAAAAAAATGTAGCAGATATCCAGTCAGAAATTATTTAGTAGTTATGTTATTCAAAATTGTCAAAAGTAGCCTGTCCGATATGTTTTGACAGCTAGAATTGTCAGACCGAAAAAACAGTGTTGTTTTTACATGTTGGCACCTGTAAAAAAATATTTTGACACTTACACCTGTTAGAATGGTAAGAAATTTGAATATTTCTATATTTTGACAGCTGTCAAAAGTTTTTATGCTCAATTAGTTAAAGGCGCCTTCGGAAGAGGGTGGCAAAGTTTGGCAAACGCGGAGAAATGCCATACAATATAAAAAACATCAAAAAGTGCCTGTAACAGGTACTCATGGTCACATGATTTAGACCATTTCGGCCTTGCCACTGATCCTCCGAGATCTGAACAGCGATGAAATTAGCTCTTGTATCTGAAGGAAGGCTGATGAGGTCGAATAGGTCGAAACAACGTTCTCCGTTTCTAAGGCATGATCTGTTTTCATTGCACTCGTTTGCAAGGTGATTCCAATAATATACCACGAGCCCCTATTACAGGCATTTTTTTGATTTTCAGACGTATTTTTTTAATTCAACCCCCATGAAGTTAAGAGGGGGTAATAAAATTGTAGCTCAAATTTACCTAAAACTTGATCTTAATGCTCTCATTGACACAAGTAAGGAAATTAAGTTTTCTAGGTTTTTTTTAAAGAATTAAACTCCTCCTAAAAAAGGATCTCCAAGTATATACATATAAAGGTGGAATTTAGGTAAATATATTTCTAACCATTCTATAATTATAGAACAGAACAATATTACCAACCGTACAGATTGTACTCATTGATAACCGTCCTCCAATACACAACGTTTCGGTCTACTATCAGGTAAAATACGAAAATTACGATCTCAGATTCTGATTCGAACGTCGACCCACGTTGCAAATATTAACCGGAACGTTTTTACGAGCGATACTATCAATGGCAATGATCGTGCGCGACCCACACTCCAAAAACACCGGATGCACAATACGGTAGCGTGTAGTAGCACCATCGCAGAAGAGTCTATTCCTGCCCGGGACCTGCCGATAATCAAATGAAGATCGGGAACGCTAACGACTCGCATTGTCCGTAACGAATACCCTACCTCTGCCATCCACGGTTTAGGTTTCCATTTAGCAGTTTCGCCAACGTTGCCAAACTAACGACTATCCTACTATAATACATGCTCGGTATATATTTGGTGGTGTGTGTGTTAGTGTGTGTGTATAAACGCGGCTGGTGAATTGATAGTATAGAAGAGGTCGTTAATGAGACCGGCGTCGGAGATTTTGCGCTCCAACTGTTCAGATTCAAAGTGTACCGGCGTGCATGTAGTAACACTAGTCGAGGTGGGTAACGAAAACATACCTTAATGATCGCTAAAGCGATATATAACAATTAGTGTTCGACTGGTAAGGGGGGCGTAACCGAATAGGTACGATATCCGTGGAGATTGGAAGCTGGTATATTGGGGTATAATATCTGTTTCATAAAGCGTAATTCACGATTCCTTTTGGTTTTGCTTTCGCCGCAAATTCGTTCGAAATTCGATGATAAGTGTTAGCGAATTATGGTGTTGGATGTCTCTAAACTGTTTCAGGATAATGGGGAAATTTAAGAACCTTTTAATTTAGAAAATGCACACAATTTTTTTGGATTTTATTTTAAAAACCACACTCTCCCTAAGCCTTAAGTTTAATCCACATTTTATGAACAAACTTGTCAAAATTTAAGCTTCCATTTCAACATAGCTCCGAAAAAATTGCGTTTCTCTGGGCACGTCCATCAGCCTCAAGAATATGGCAAAATAGAGACATAATTGCATACATGATTTCGCGGAGTTTTGAAAAATATTACGAAGAAGGTGGTCTCAGCTTTTCTACGGTTGGATTACTTGGTCGTAGACCTTTTTATCAGCTGAGATGCGAGGCTGGAGGTGTTGTTGTTGTGATGATCTCAACCGAGGTTGCCCAATCATGACAACTGGTCAATTCATCCTCCGTAGGATCAGCCGCGTCTCAACACGAGGTGGTGGCCTATCTGGATCCAGCTTCCTGAGATGCTGGACCAACAGGTTCTCCGAGCGCACGACCTTTTCTAAGGTTTTCCTGTCCCAGGTCAGCACATGATCACTTAAGATCATGGAACATCAAGATCCTTATGGATCTGAGGGTTGGTTACGAACCAGGATGCTGCCATAATCATGAGCAGCACTCACCATTGAAAAATGATGTGTAAAGGGCAGCCTCTAATGACGATGCTGAAAGGAAGGGGATTGCGTTTAGGAGAAAAAAGATCCAAAGCATTTGTCTGGATTTATGACGAGCTCATCTGCACAACTCATCGACATATCTTTACAATCCTCTGCATACAAATCCGTCATTGCTCCATATACACTGTCGGCCCCGAGATAGCTTTAATCGGATTAGTAATGTAAAATATCGACACCGCTGCCACAGCATTGTAATTTTGGCGTCAAATCAGCTTCCCCACGTGCATCTGTCATGGGTGATCCACGATGCGGATACGGCATCGCTGTTCGATAAAATGCATTACATTTAAACGGCTTTAAAGTTTGAAAAAGGCCGATAATGTATATGCATATATATTGCTGTATCATCAGCAAATAAATAAATAACTCAGGCTCCAATAGTGAGCCTTGAGGCACGCCAACGTCAGCACGTTTGATCGCAGAATACTCTTCCAACTTCTAGAAGCAGAAGAAGCTATGGGAGAGCTAACAATACACAAGAGAAATAATAAATGGATTCATGTTTAAACTGTCTAACACACCATATATATCGAATGCTTGGGCGAAGTTCAGAGAAACTGCACCAGTACTCAGTACTCAGCTTCCTGAGTTAATTGGAGGAGCAAAAATCTATCTGGCTTCTAAATATACTAGTCGTGAAAATAAAGTGTTATAGTTGGGATAAATTTTTTTAACACTAGTGATAGTTACTTTATTATTTGTAAATGTTAATATGCATACAGCGTCAGTAAAAAGTCCCGGAACGGTCGAATAACTTTGTTATTTGAAAATTATGATTTCTGAAATTTGGTATGGGGTTATAGTTTATATTTTTTTCACTTCCGGTTTAATCGGCAATACGTCCAACTTTTTTTTTAAACGGAACGTCCTGATTTTTTAACACCTTTGAATGCAAAATAAAAAACTACGTTCAGGAAGTATTAAGATGTTTATTTTTATTCACAAGAAAACAGTTAAAAAATTAAAAAAGTGTCCTAATACAGAAAAATCAAGATACCTGTCTATTCAGGTTGCGATTACAATAATTGTTCAAAATGCTCTCCATTTACAATTTGACAAAAATGTAAACGGTCAGTAAAATTTCTTATTGAATTTTGTATTTGTTCTGGAGTGATGCGATTGGCTTCTTGAACTATTCTCTCTTCCAATTGTTATTAGATTATGGGGACGATTTTTGTACACTTGACATTTCAAGTGACCCCAAAAGAAAAAATCTAATGGCGAGAGATCTGGCGAACGTGCTGGCCATTCGATTGCTCCTCTACGTCCGATCCAACGTTCCGGAAAAATTTCATTCAAATAATCGCAGACATTATGGGCAAAATGGGGGGGAGCTCCATCTTGTTGAAACCAAAAATGTGCATTAGGGTGATCACCTATGTTTGCATTTGGAAAGAGGGCCGCAAGTGCTGGAACAACCTCATTTCGCAATAAATTTAAGTAGACGTTGCCAGTTAAATTTCCTCTTATAAAAAATGGTCCTATGATGTTGTTTCCAATAAGACCAGCCCAGACATTCACCTTTTGAGGACGTTGTGTATGGACTTCTTAAATCCAATGCGGATTTTCAATTGACCAGTAGCGACAATTATGTCTGTTCACAGTGCCGTTGAGACAAAACGTTGCCTCATCTGAAAAAATGATGTGATCTAAAACATTAGGCTGCTGCTCGATCAATTCCGTCATTGTTTCGCAAAAATGTAGTCTACGATCTGGATCATCTTCAGTTAACTCATGGACGGGATACCATAGGCTTTCATTCTGATTTAAGAATCTTATGAGCAGATTTTTGGGAGATCTCATGAATTTGACCTAATTCTGTGGTGGACACGTGATGATTTTCTTCCACTGTAAGTAACACATTCAAACTAGTTTCTTCATCTGTTGCTGTTAATGGACGTCCCCTTCTATAGGTAAATCCTTCACCTGACGAAAGACTTCAAACTTTTGAATTGTTCGGCATACCGTACTTTTACTAATGTGACGATCCGGATAAACAGTATTAAACAAAATACGAACCTCTTCAAAAGAACGTTGACGATCACCGTACCCACGCATCATTAATATCTCAATTCGTTCTGATTCAATAAGTTTTACTGCTATTTTCAAATGTGTCAATGTCTAAAATAAGTAAATTTATAGCGATGCAAAAGTTAAAACGCTTTTAAAATTGTCAAATGTGACGGCAAAAAGAATGCAAATACTAAACAACAACTTCTTTCAAAGGTACCTTGTTTTTTCTGTATTAGGACACTTTTTAAATTTTTTAATTGTTTTCTTGTGAATAAAAATAAACATCTTAATACTTCCTGATCGTAGTTTTTTATTTTGCATTCAAAAGTGTTAAACAAATCTGGGCGTTCCGTTAAAAAAAAAATTGGACGTATTGCCGATTAAACCGGAAGTGAAAAAAATATAAACTGTATTGCATAAAATGCATTCATATTAACTATAACCCCAGTTATTCAACCGTTCCGGGACTTTTTACTAACGCTGTATATCTATGTACATTAGCATTACAATTACTATATAATATGGATTCATTGGGCATCATCAATAGTTTCAATCAATCTCATCAAGATCCAGTTTTATTATTTTAATAAGAATACAAACGTTTGTAAAAACGTCAATACAACTTTCTTGAAGAAATAGTGTGATGATGATATCTTATATGATAAATAATTATTTAATATTTACAGGAGGGAGAGGGGAGGAGCAACACCTTTCTTAGAAAATACGATTGATTGAAATTTTCTATTTGAATAATGAGCAAACACCATTTTCAAAATATATCATTAGGTTTACAAGTCAATAGACCTGTTTACTACCATTACAGAGCAAATCACAGTCATGAAATGGATATTTCTAATACAAATCTCCCTTTAACTAACGATACATATCCATGAAACTATCAATAATGCTATAGACGCCTATTGCATGTCTGTAAACCGATACACTTTGATGTCTATGCAAGCATATAGTACATATGTAATGAGAACGTCACTTTCATGTGAGTATACAGAAAATCATTCGCTTGTATAAGCAGGTCTCTTACAAAAGCACAGTTTAGACTACCAGAATCGATAGCAACCGTTATAATTATCTTTGAAACATGTGATATTTTGATGGATGTAGGAGTAAAATTGTAACCATTGTAACAAAGCGTTGAAACTCATTTTTTGATGGAAATTAACTTAAAATAAAATCACGTCCAGTTTTCTAACCGCACAAACACGGGAGATAACAAATCTACTTCCAGCATAATACAGACACCTATGCTAATGTAAAGTTTTTGGACTGGAATCTAGACAGGCACAACGAGAAGGTATTTAAAGCGAAGTAGTATCCGGCTGTCTAAACATCAACTTCAACTTCAATGTGTGTACATTAGCGTACGTCCCGGCCCCTTTAACGCAAAACAATGTACTCAGCAGAACTTGACGGGGTGTATTGTGTAAACGTGTGTTTAAGCTTAATTGTGCGAAATATTTTATAAAGTTTATGACCGCTTAAGTTTGAAGCGTTTTAGTTAAGTGTGAAAGCTAGGTAGTGGAATGGTCGGGTTATTTACTAGCTGGTGGCATGTTTATAAGCGTGTAGTTTGATAGGCGGTGTTGTCGTTGCGTTGAATCAATCTTGGGAGTTGATGATGTTGGTTTGATTGATATAGTTTGAGGTAAACACCGTCATCGAATGTATGTTTTTCTACGAAGAAGATTAAGTTCTCAATTTAATTGACGGAATAAATTCGAAACAGTATTATAGGTCTTGCCTTTAACAGCATCTATGAAGTTTAAATTGTTAGTGGTTACAAAAGGAGCACAAAGAGAGCGTTGCTTTCAAAATTTGTAAACCCTTTCTGTTCGATATGCTTGCCTTCGATCCAAGGATTGGAGCACTGTCGTAAAAATTATGTCAATGAGTGACTAGTTTGCATTGACAACGATTCTGTTTACATAACTTTGAGCAACCACGAAATGAGAAATCGTTTTGAAGGGCTGCCGATGCTTAATTACAAACAGCTGAAGAAATTCCCAGAGCCAATATTGGTTAAATAAAACCGAGATATTTCTTTTCTAAGTAGATCTTCATTTTCCTGCTTGCCGAAACATTATAATAACAAGCTTTTGGCACTAGCCTCAACGACTCGCCCAAACCTTGGCCTGGCAGGGATATGTGACGTGGACAAAAGTGGGATAAAAATTATCCAAAATCTAGACACAATTGTTCTCAATAAGGGATCAAAGTAAATAGAAAAGATTTGACTTTATAAAAACAACATACTTTTATTTCTATTATTGCTTGTTCTTACAATTTGACAGCTGTCGGATATGTTTTGACAACTAAAATTGTTCAAACTTGAAGAGAAAACACGATATTTTCAATTTGACAATTATCAGAGCTAACTGTTTCCATAGACTGTTGCATTTGTCAAAATGAAAAAGAATAGTTTCACAAATAACTATTTTTACAGTTTGGCAGCTGTCAGATACATTTTGACAGCTAAAATTTTTCAAATTTGACGAAAAAAAGGTATTTTCAATTTGACAATCATCAGAAATAACTGTTTCTATAAATTGTTGTATCTGCCAATTGTTGTATCTGATGAAAAACAATAGCTTCGCAAATAACCGTTTTTACAATGTGACATCTGTCAAAATATAACTTTTACAATAAATCAAACTAGGACAAAAAACACTTTACAATTGTGTAACTGTCCGATATGCCATATACACAAGTGTCAAATTTAGAAAAAGTACCTACTGTTTTAAAATTTAGCAGCTGTCAAAAAGATTTTGACAGTTACACAAGTTTATAGACTAAGAGCTCTTAAAAATCTTATTCAAGTTGCGAACAGTGCATAAAAAATGGTGGAAAATAACGGATATTACAACGTTTGCAAGTGCTCGATGTGGTTTGACAGCTGCAATTGTCAAAATACAATTTCAAAGTGAGATCAAGTAACTATTTTACAAATTTGGCTGTCATTACCGTCACAAAATGTTTGATGTATTTTGACAGTTGCATTTGTCAAACCTAAGAAAACTGCAATTTTTGTCAGAAATATTTTGACAAGTTAAGAAACAAAGTTATGTTATTTAAAATTGTCGAAAGTAGCCTGTCTGATATGTTTTGACAGTTAGAACTGTCAGCCCGCAAAAATATTGTTGTTTTCACATGTTAGCACACGTAAAAAGTATTTTTCCAGTTACATCTGTTAGAATCGTAAGAAATTTAAATATGTCTATATTTTGACAGCTGTCAAAAGTAATTTAACTATTGCACCCGTTGAAATACGACAGAAATATCTGGTTTCGTAGTTTCACAAGCTTCCCAAAATTAATGTTTTCACAATTTGGAAGCTGCTAGAATATTGTGACAGTTTCAAGTGTCAAAGGGAGAAAATTTACTTTTTTACAATTTTCACTGTCATCACCGTCAAAAAAGTTTTGATAGATGTCTAATCAGGAATTATTTGATAATTACGACACTTAAGATTGTGATTAAAAAAATCCGGCTTTACAATTTTATAATTGTCCGATGAGTTTTGACAGCTACAATTGTAAAATCTGAAATAATACTTTTTTTATAATTTGACAGTTTGACAGTTAGTAGAAAAAGAATTGCGGAGTTCAGGATCGTAGCTATCCAAAAATTTTTGACAGATGTCACACATTATTTAATGCGAAATTTTACAGCTAGTTGTGTGTTGACAGCTGTATTTATTAAATATAATGAAAGGCACCACAGACAATTTTATAACTGTCCGATGAGTTTTGACAGCTACAATTGCAAAATCTGAAATAATGTTTCTTTATGATCTGTCAGTTTTTAAAAATATTTTAATAACTACAAATTATCACAATAGAAAAAGAATTACGAAGTTCAGGATCGTAGCTATCCAAAAATTTTTGACAGATGTCACACTTATTTAATACGAAACTTTACAAATAGTTGATGTGTTTTGACAGCTGTATTTATTGAGTATAAAGAAAGGCACCAGAAACTTCCGGTGCAGGGTTTTCAAGTAATAACAATACATCACTGGGAGACACAATTTTTCCAACTAACTACACATAATTCAATTTTCATCCGTTACTTCTTCATATCTCGTCGATATCATTTCCTTTGTTTGCGAACTCGTTCGCAACAGAACAAACAATCTTGGTGAAACCAAATATTGATCAAATACCCAATCACACACACCTCCACATACGAGGTAAAGCCAAAAAAATAAACAACTTAAGTCTAGCTGTGTAAATAAATCTCTCACCTGTTGTATACCTTGCGCTACGCCCATAACGGATGAGGCATCGACCTGGTATCCCTCGGCAAACTCGGGGGATGTTGCAGGAAGGGTGGTAGCTTCCCAGGAGGTGGCGGCGGCGGCAGCGCAGGACTCCTAGACCTTTCGAAGTGAGTCGGAGTCGTAGTCGCATAAATATTGACAGATGAACGTTGATGGACGCAAGGCCGCCTCACGTCTGGCATGGCGAACTGTAACTTTTGCCAAAATTGCCGATCACCCCATTCGATGACGGTGTTCGTCTTTAAATAAAGCTTCATATCGGCGTCTAAGTCTCTCTGCGGGATCTCACCAGTCACTACGAATATTAACCTACGTCTACGGTCTTTTAGAACTTCGTGTAACGCGGATTTAAATTCGAAACGACACCATTCGTTGTGTATGAAGTTTTTACTCAAGATTATGATAGTTCTACGCGAGGATTCCACAGCCTCGATGATGGTATCGGCCACGTAAGCCGAAACGTTGAAATCGCGATAATGTAAACATAGTCTGTAACTTGGATCACCCGATTCTAAACCGGGGGCTAATACTTGACTTATAAAAGCTTCATCTTTAACACTATAACTGACGTAAGCGTCGAATAATCGGTCTTTATCCTGTTGTTCTTCGAAAACTGTCGTTTTGTAGCACATTCTGAGGCCGCATCTCGAATAGATCCACACTCGAAGCTCACGTCTGTAATAGAAAGCGCCGCAAACTATAACGACGCTCGCTAAAAAGACGCACATCGTGACTAACATTAAAGGGAGGTAATCGTTCATTGCTTTACTCTCAACGATAGCTTTGGAGTTAGCCGTGGTAACCGAGCATTTCGTCGAGTTGAAATCTGTCAGGTAAGGACCTAGTGATCTAGTGACATTATTATACATGCAGATGATTTTATTAGCGTCGAATATTTTGGCTAAATTTACCGATAACCATTTGCGGTAATCTTCGAGGTAATCGCATTCGCAAGACCATTGGTTATCGCCCAAACCGATTTCGACCAAATACGGATTCGATGATAGTTGCCAAACGGAAAATGTCCGTAAACGGTTACCGTCTAATCGGAGCACTTCGAGATTTTTTAACTCAATGAACGTCCTGTTATCGATGTGGTGTATCTCATTTTGTTGTAAATATAATTCTTTTAAGCTTTCGAGGGTGGCTAACTCGAAGCCCAGCAATTTTTTAATGCGATTATCTTCGAGGTGTAAGATTGTGAGACGTTTTAACCCGCTGAAAGTGTGGTTATAAATCGCTGCAATATTCGAATTGTTAGCGTATAAGATCTTCAAATTTTTCCTACCAATAAATGAGTGACTGGATAATTCGCCGAAATTATTCCCATCTAGATAAACCTCAGTAGCATCCATTGGGATTTTATTGGGCATCTCAGTATAACCGGCTTCGGAACATTCGACCACGTTAGCCGACCAAGTTTGGTCGTGGTAACACGTGCAATTCCCCGGACAGGTCATTTCGCAATCGCAAGCATCGAAATCGCAACAATGGCATACAGCGAAGCAATGAGTTTTATACGTGCAAAGAAATTGGGACGAATCAGCTTCGATTAGAGGTAAATAATTGGTATCTCGATTATAAAGCAACTTACAGTATATGCTGCCTAAATCCATGACGCGAGGGTGCTGCCGAAGATGATCTAAGGTGTTGATTCTTTGGAGCCACTCCATGGTGCAGTCGCATTGGAATGGGTTACCTCCGATATAAAATTCTGGTAAAGCTCGTTGAGGCTCCACAGGAGTTAATCGCAAAGCGTTGAGATCCATGCTGTTGATCTGATTAGCGTATAAATCAACTCTGGTTAAATTAGATTTTTTGAGGAAGGTGTGCGGTTCCACCTCAATTATTAAATTATCATTGAGGAACAGTAACTCGATACTACTCGGAATAGCTGCAGCATTAATCTTGGTTAATTTATTAAAGCTTGCATCCAAAGTTTGGAGCCGAATCTCAGGATCTAATTGGTAATGATTCCCAAGATCTTTAATCTCGTTTTTATGCATATCCAACCATTGCAAACCCCTCGGAATCAAAGCGTAATCGAACCATTCGATTTGATTATCCGAAATATTCAACCACAACAAACTTGGGATATTCACGAATAACTCGTTTATATCACTTAAATAATTCGAATCCAATCGGATAGCTTGCAAATTTGCGCTGTGTTCGAAAGCACCTTTCTCAACTTTAGTTATCTTATTCCTCGCCAAATTTAAGATCTGCAAAGCTGGGAGGTCGGCGAATATCCGCTTCCCAACACTCTCCAATTGATTTCCGATTAATCTTAGGCCGTAGAGGTTCGTCATGCCACGAAATCCCGGTTCCTCCAACGAAGTTATCGTATTCTCGCCTAAATCCACCGTACGCAACAAACGCATATCTTTCAATGCTAACGGTACACTGACTAGGGAATTACCGTTTAAATTTAAATCTTGTAAACTGGAACAATTTCGGAAGGCTTCCGGATGGATCCCTTTAAGACTGTTATTATCCAAAGCCAGGAGTGATAGGACGTATAAACCGTTAAGGGAATACGCGTCTAAATATGTGATTTTGTTGTAGGATAATAAGAGGGTGTGTAGATTATTCATCGGTGCAAAAGTATCAGCGGGGATCGTTTCTAAAGAATTATGATTTAGATTTAAAATCTGCAAAGTGTATAAGTCCCTGAAGAATGAGGGATCTAATTTTGTGATTCTATTATACGATAAATTTAATAATACTAGCCTGATTAAACCGGAAAAGGTGTCGCCATTAATCCAGTTACTCGTTAAATGATTCATCGACAAATCCAAAGCTAATAATTGCTCCAAATTCGCGAATAAACCAGGGGCTAAAACGCTGATCGAATTATTTTGTAAATAAATCTCTTTAATAGCGCCCGAAGCGTCTTTAAATAATTCTGAAGGGAGTGCTACGACCTTATTGTGGGATAAATCGAAAATTTGAAGCGCCCTCAATCCAGCTAAAGCACGATCAGCAACCATCGAGATCTCATTATGATGTAAATATAATTCTTTTAATCGTCTTAAAACGCTGAAACCACTAGCCGGGATTAAAACGAAATGATTAAACGACGAATCCAAAATTTGTATGTCCAAACCGCAAGGGCTCGAAAAAGTTTGAGGTGTCACCGAATGTATGGGGTGTTCATCTTCTTGAGGACTCATTAATGGTTGTGGTGATCTTGGTGATTTTTCGCGGAATCCTAAATCGCTAACGTCCTGCAAACGATTCTCGCTAACGTTTAAGGAGACTAAACTCGTTAGGGGACAAAATATATTTTCGGGGAACGACCAGATGTTATTGCAGCTCAGATCTAATCTTTCAAGCTGGCGAACCGGAATGAAACTCTCCGGTGCGAAATCTAAACTCATCGCCGGCCAATCTGTGTTGTGGGTTTTGATCGTTAAATTCCGCAAATCTTTCAAGCCGGTTAAAGTACCGGCTGGCCATTTTCCCAGTTTACAATGCTCCAATTCCAATTCCCTCAGTTTATATAAATGGAAGAAGCTGCGATCGTCTAAACTGCTACGGGACATGATCAAATCGTTGCATTCTATCCTCAAGGATGTCGTGTGTTCTGATGGGATAACGCTGAAATTCGTCGTGTCAAATTCGCTGTTGATAGTCCTCAATTTACAGGTTAAAGCGACTTCGTCCTGACCACCAGCTACAGCCGGTTCGCGTATCCACCATTGGCAATCATCCGGTGCATCGTATCTTAAAGGTTGTGGTGCGACATCAGTCGGTTGGGTATCACCAAGTATTAGAGGGATAACACGATAATTATAACACAAAAATAATATTAAAAGCGAGAAACGAACCATTTTATTTTATTTTAATTTAATTTATTTTAACGGAAAATCACTTTAATTTAAATTTAAATTTAAAAATTGTCACATCTTCTCTTGAAAATCTAGAGATACGCGGGATTATATTCCGGTTAATACGAGATAAGGTGTTACCACCGCGATAGTCCGGTATAGACTGACAGACCGTTGTAAAACGATCGTGTATATATAACCAGGAACACCCCTTCGAGTAACCCCCACTATACCCCATACGAGACTCATAAGTCACAAAAAAAAACACCAGGACGAAAAACTTCAATTATAGCATCATTTTAAAATTTAAAACGCCGGGGAATCGTATTAAATTCGAAAATAATAAAATAATCCGGGGAACATTACAGCATGCGTGATAACATCGCGAAAATTTAAGACGCGATAAAGCACAACCATCCCTACCATCGGACGCTAATATACTGAATTCCCGACGTTCTCGATCGGATGCTGTAGTCACTGGAACATCAAGAGAGCGCGCTAGGAGCCGATTAATAACGGAAAGGTGCGATTGTCGCCGATATGGATAGTGCCCCGCCTTCGCTAGACGATAGACGGGCGAATGCATCAGAATTCGCGGTTGAGACGGTTCGAAGTCCGGCCTTCTTCCCGTTTCACGGAGTGTGACGGAGTCCACTGTTTCTTATGCGATTGATGTGTGGCCACCTGGTGGTGGAAATAGTTCTCTGTTGATGAATATAATATTATTGTATGTTTTAGTTGTGTAGTGTTGATTTTATTAATTTTAGAGGGAATTATTCGAATTTGTTGTGAGCTTTGTTTTTGTTTTTAAATTCCCGGTAAATAAAATAATTGGAGGAATTTAATTATGATGAAAGCCCGGTGGGAGATGGAAATTAATTTATTTTTGTTTAATATTGAATATTTGATGGTGTAAAACTATAATTAGCGATGAATAATTGGAATTGTGTTGATTACGTTTCATTTTAATTTCTTAGAAATTAACACAATGTTCCGTTCAGCCTAATGATGAACTTGGTGACTCGTGGGGCTTGAAGAATGTACTGGATGCAGAATTATCTGAAATTAGAACATTAATGAAAATTAAAATAATAAAAAAATTAGAATTGACTTCAGGAATCACAGTATACGACCTATTGATCAGCTCTTGATTACATTTTGGTATTATGCTACAGGCAACTTTCGTTTTTTCGCAGTCTCCATTTTTATTATACAGGGTGACATAGAAAAAAGTACATTGCATAGTGCCACACAATAGAGGACACTAAAATAAGAAAAAAAGTTCCTATGAACATGGGTCCGCAAGACCTTCGGTTAAAAGATACGGGGTGTTGAATTTTTTTTAATTTATTTGCAAAAACAATGATTAATTAAAACAAAAAATTAAGTTTTTAGAAGATGTTCAAATTGTTGCCCTTGTACTTCAATACATTTTTCCATTCTTCTTCTTAATGATTGACGGCATCTTTGAAATATTCCTGGGTTATTACGAAATCTATCTGCCGATTCCATAATTCTTATCCACAATTGTTCTTCATTATGTATTTCTACAGCATAAACTTCATTTTTCATAAATCCCCAAAATGAAAAATCGAGGGGATTAAGGTATCGGGACTACGAGCTGGCCCCCCTCGACCAATCCACATATTTCCAAATCTCCTGTCCAAATATTCCCTTGCCACTCGAGAAAAGTGAGCTGGCGCCCCATCATGCATGTAATACATTCTTCCAGTAATGGCCAATGGGACATCCTTTAATAATGTGTTTAAATCATTCTCCAAGAAATTTCGATACAGTGCACCTGTCAATCGATTGGGCAATCGAAATGGGCCAATTAAATAATTGTCAATTATACCTGCCCACACATTAATTGAAAACCCATATTGGTGACTTCGAATTACAGTTTGATGAGGATTTTCATCACTCCAATGGTGCATGTTATTTAGGTTCAGCATACCATCACGACTAAAACCAGCTTCGTCAGTAAACAAAATTGATGAAATAATGTTTTGTCTTTGGTTTTGCAACCATTGGCAAAATTGTACACGAGGAACAAAGTCATGTTCCAATAGTGAATGAATTTTTTGGAAATGATATGGGCGAAGAAGTTGTTCTTTGAAAATTTGTCTAACTGATTCACGGTTAAGGTTTCGTACCGCTGAACTTGTTTTTCTGGTGCTTGTTCTTGGATTATTTTCTACCATTCGTAAAACAGTTTCTTCGTTTCGCACAGTGCGACGAGTTCTGGAAACCCCACTATTCAATTTTGGTTTTCTAAAACAGCCATCTTCTCTCAAACGCCTATGCACATCAATAAATGTTCGAACATTAGGAACTTGTCTTAAAGGATATCTTTCTCGATAAATACGTTGAGCTTCGTAAGAATTTGATCTAGCTTCGCCGTAACACATAATCATGTCCCTGTATTCTTCAAAAGTGTAGTGAACCATTTTTGAAAGCAAATTTGAATAATCAGTGAGAAAACCAATGAAAAACTTAATCACGAACACAAAATTCCTCAAACAACAATTACATCAGTTTGACAAGTGTCATTATGACACATTATTCAATTGTTATTTTTTAATTAATTAGCGTGCATTGTCGGCTTTCAGATGCATTTGTACTGGAACCATAGATATTCAAAAAAAAACCCAAAAAATGAAATAAAATTCAACACCCCGTATCTTTTAACCGAAGGTCTTGCGGGCCCATGTTCATAGGAATTTTTTTTCTTATTTTAGTGTCCTCTATTGTGTGGCACTATGCAATGTACTTTTTTCTATGTCACCCCGTATATATAGGTATATTATCGATAGTCTTTCTACCGTTTGGTGTTTCTTATATTCCGTACACCAGTTTCTTTAGCAGAATTCTTTGCAGGTTTTCATCCCATTTTGTCCTTGGCCTTCCCCGTCTTCTTCTAGGTATTATCCGTGTTTCCCATATTCTCCTTTCTCACCTATTTTCCCCCAGTCTACTCATGTGGCCAAACCACCTTAGTTGTTTTTGTTCTATAAGTTGTAGCGCTGGTTTAACTCCCAAATCTTCTCTGTTCACTTCATTTCTAACTCTGTCCTGCCATGTCACACCTTTTATACCCCTCAAATACTTCATTTCCATAGCCTGTATTGAGCTGGCTTGCCTCTTTGTTAGTACCCATGTTTCTGCCCCGAATGTCAAGGTCGCAAGGTAAATAGATTTAAAAATTTTAAGCTTTGTTTTCCTGGACACTTCCTTTCTACCAATAAAACCCTTATTGAGCAATCCATACACTTTTGCGCTTTCCTTTTGAATCCAGTACCACACTTTAAACTCATTGACTTGTATATGGTTAGTTGCAGTGACTCTGTAAGCTGTATCGCTTGTCTGGCTATCACTGCAACTCTCGCGGTGTAGTTTTGTGTGTGTAAGTTGTGTTCAATTGGCTTTGTGACAGCATCATATCGCCTTCTATGATGCCGCGCTGTTATGTTGCCAATTGTTATATTCACTTTCTTATTTTCTCTTGATACTACCATTATTTTTGTTTTTTCTACATTCATCTTCATATTTACTTTAGACAGGACAGCATTCCATATTTTCAGATTCTTTTTTAGTTCTTTTAACACTTTTGTTACTACACTGAGTAAAGTCACTCCTCTGTAGTTTTCACAATTTCTGGAGGCACCCTTTTTAAATACGGGTACAATTATACCTACTTCCCAATCACAAGGTATTTTACCAATTTCCCATATTTTCCTAAACAGCTCCAATACAATTTTTATTACCTCCTCATCCATATTCTTTAACATTTCAGGTTTGATGTTATCTAGGCCTGCTGCTTTGCCCGTTTTCAGCTTATTAATTGCCACGATTACTTCCTCTTTCGTTATCTCTTTTTCCTGTTCTAGTTCTTCTTCCTCCCGTTCCATTTCTCGATTCGTGCTTTCTACAATTTTGCATCCGAATTTATATCCGCTCCTATTATAAAGTTTTATCTACCCTGAAAAATAATTTCTGATTTCTTCGAATATCAAAATTTTGAAAGTTGTTCTAATTATTAGGGAACATTCTTTCGAAATGCTAGCCAGTTAATGAAATAATTGAAAAAGTCGAAATATTGCATTCGAAAATCACTTTCTTTTCGACTTGATCCTTCCAAATTTGATCTGTATAGTTTAATAATGCGCCTAACAGAAAATCGTAGGTCGATTTGGATACAATTCTCCGAGAAAAATGTCATTCCAATCCCCAAATGAATTTAATTCTGGTTTAATAAACGCTAACAGCAAATCGTAGGTCGATTTACATCACTGAGTAGCCAATGAACAACCGCGGCTACCAACCCAACTTGACGAAAGCGAAATTCCGCATCCATGAGGTTGGCCCTCATTTTTCTGAAGATCGTTATTTTAAATGTTGCTCTAACTTGTTTCAAGTTTGATCTACATTCTTTCCAAATTTTAGGTTCCTATCATGTTATAGTTCGTGAAATAAATTGCATAGTAGAAGGCTAAACTAAAAAACATCCAGCGCAAAAATCGGAAATGATTGTTAAAAGCTTCATTTGAAAGAAAGTCCGATTAATATTGTTCAGAATAAACAGTTTGGAACCATCCGTAGATTGTAAATTTCAGTTTGCGCATGCGACGGAGACCCGAGACCAAGGGGACGCGACACTGAGATGCGAGACCGTTTTTGGCTAGGACTGACCCCCTAGTCCTAGCCAAGGGTGTCTAGCAAAATGACAAATTTTAGCGAAGAAGAAAGTGAAAAAATTGATAGAGTCAGCGCGGAAACATCCTCTATTGTTCAATAGTCAATTAGACACTTACAGAGACGAATGGCCTGTACAAATAATGACCAGTATGAATAATGACTAGTATGGATATTGACCAGTATAAATAAAATCTGGATCTAGTCGTGTCCGGATACCTTTGAAGGTCACTGTACATACAGATTACTACCACCCTCCACCGCTACAACTGAAAATCGAAGTAACCCTGTCTTATCCAGCAATAGCCTCCCAAGTGCAATAGAGGCACACGGCAGCGAAGCCACCGTAACGATACAACTAGTATTACCCAGTATTGAACATAGATCGTTAGCATAAACTAAAAATTGTGGTGGGCCTAAGATTAAACCTTGTGGGATTCCACACTCCAATACAATCGTTTCTAAACTATCGGGTCTTGTTATAATGTCTTTTTCACCCTTTATATCTAAGAGAAAGCAAAATTGTCGTGTGCGAAAGATATTCTATGATGGTTAAACCGTGTTGATATCAAGTTAGACTTGGTAGCCCCAAAACTTAATTCCAAACCTTATATAATACCTTCCCGTTATATTTACATCGCATTATGTACAAGACAGCAACACAGAATAAACGTTATTATACGTAAATGTGGAGCGTATTCAATTTGAGCGCCTTTCCGGAAAAGCATCGTAAGATTTTCGTATAACCGCGCCTCACATCCGTAACATAAGCATCAATTTTATCGCTGAAGTTTTGTAGTTGGAAATAAACGTCGGTGGAAAGCGTACGAGGGAAAAAAAAACGGAGAAGAAAAAGGACATAACCGCGAAATGATATTCCCCCTCCTTTTACTATCGTTTCTCCCCTTTATCTTTTGCTTTTCCCCCCATCGTATACTCATCCCACCACAACAATGCTTATACTTCGACTATTTTTCCTTCGTTATGCGCGCGAACAATAAAACGAGACACACACATACATACATAGATCGTCGGGGAAAAGTTTGCTTTGACACCGGAGGCCCTCTTTGCAACCAGTTCGGTTTCGTATCACGTTGTCGCCGAGTATAAAATTTATTGTTTTTATGATTGGTTTATGTATTTATATCCTGATGGCCCGTAGAAGAACGGCAGCCGTACTATCGTAAAAACACGATAATACATTTTCGAATTTTATTACCGCCTTTATAAACATCTATTTCGGTGGCCTACTACAATTTTACTGCGACCTATATTTTCATCGCCTCTGGAAGAAAACGGAAACGGAGATAAAATAAATTAGTATTTTGGAAAGGGGGAAGTAATTTTGTTAAAACGCCTAGCGTAGAGTTTCAAGATTATTCGAAATCATACCGCAAAAATTTTATTCTCTCTTAAATTATCATAAATTCAATTTTCATTCATTTTTTTTCTGTTATACATATCTTTAAAATGGCTACGATGACAAAAGAATGTCAAATCTGATATAACTTTGCAGAAATAGCTACTATCATCGAATTGAGTAATTGTAGGCTTCTTAGGTTCTCAGGTTTCTTCTAAAAAAACCAAATTATTTTTCTTTTTCAATATATTTTTCACATCTTTCAATTAATTTATTTTTCACATCTTAAAAAAATGATTTCTCTTTATCTGCAAAATACGCCGAAACTGCCTCCTTGACTTCATCATCGGCAGTAAATTTTTTACCCCGCAGCTCTTTTTTCATTTTCGGAAACAGGTAATAATCACTCGGGGCCAGGTCTGGGCTGTAGGGTGGGTGATTCACAATTTCGAAGCCCACCTTATGCAGGGCAGCTAACGCAACGCGGCTCTTTTGGACGGGCGCGTTGTCGTGCAAAAGCAGCACACCTTTCGTCAATTTTCCCCGTCTTTTCTCTTTAATGGCTTCTTTTAGTCGCTCTAATATTGAAGCGTAATATTCTCCGGTTATAGAAACACCTTTATCTTTATAATCAATCAACAATATTCCTTCCGAGTCCCAAAATACCGTTGCCATGAGTTTCCCAGCTGATTGTGACACTTTAAATTTCTTGGGAGGTGCTGTGCCCTTTTTATGCCACTGCATGGAGTCCTGTTTGGACTCAGGTTCATAATGATGAACCCAAGTTTCGTCTCCAGTAACAATTCGACTCAATACACCATCCTTGTCTTCATTACAGAGGTCGAAAAATGCACGCGAACACTCTACGCGCTGTTGTTTTTGCGGCGGCGTGAGCATTCTCGGCACCCATCTTGCGCTGACCTTAGACATGCCGAGATGATCGTGTAGGATTTTAAAAATTGTTGTATCGGATACTGCAACCATTTCTGCGAGTTGTTTCTTCTTTAGTCGAGCATCTTCGAGTACAATTTTTTCAACTTTTTGGATAAGTGTTGGCGTGGTCACCTCAATGTTCCTGCCCGGCCTCGGGTCGCTGCACAGGCCACGCCCCCAATGCGCCTAATCACCCCCCTACAACCTGCTCATTCCGCGAATATAAAAACGCTCCCTCGTATTATAGATATACTTCAGTGGCACCAATAAACACAAAGCACAATCCTTAACAAGAACTCCACCATCACCAGCACAAATTTCAAGAAGCTGTAACATGTTTGTATTAAAAATATTATTTGCTTCCCAACAAATGGTACCAACGGCTGATCTATTTTCGTATACTGAGCAAGAATGGTCAGTAAATGCATTTACAATTTTTGGACAAGTTAAGATCCTTGTGTTGTAAGTCATATTTCCTGAAATCCTCTAATGTTTTCTCTTTAAAGTTATATAAGGCCAGAATTTCGTAGCATCTGCCTTAATACGAAATTCCATCTTTCTCAAATTTTTGTATTAGTTTTAATTCTTGAGCGAATCATCCGGGCACGATCTTTGTAATAATAGTTACATCTATATTTTCTACACATTTTCAGATAATGATGCTTACGTTTAATGTCCCCAATAATAGCTGAAGAAAACCATGGAGTTTTCTAGACTAGTCTTCTAGTTTTTGTAATTATTTGCTTAGCCACCACACTGAGTATATTGCTTGAATTTCCTCTCGTTGCTTGCATCTCATCCTTCTGTCTCCGTTTTTAGCTTGTAAAAAAAGCATTCAAAAATCACCACCCTCTTCCTTCTCTCTTCGTTTTTATCTGTATTGTATCTGGTGAGTTTTCTTACAGGTTTCGGATCTTGACTCCACTGACTTTCAAAGATCTGAACTTTTCAACTGCTCTACTGTGGTCCATATTGCTATTTTGCATCTACTATTGCATCTATTTGATCATTCAAGCTATCTTTTTTTTGAGACTACACAGATGGCAGAACCGTAAAGGTAAGCTCGGCCATAAGAGAGACCTATTGTGCGCCCTTGCCGTTCTAGTCCTCTTAACCAGGTTACACTCGGACAGAGAAGTCCACAACCTGGTCGACCCCAAAGTAACTCCGCTTCTCCCTATCCACTGTAGAGCAGTCGGCAAGCAGAGGGATTGGAGTTTCCTTCGCATTCCCACAGTTTCTTCACAGGGGGAGTTTACTATTGCCTAGAACAATGCCCAGCATCGAGTTCGGATCTGACAAAAGCTTTGATGCTTCCATTGCCTCTGATACCAGAATGACTTGGCACCCATGTCAACGTCTCAGTTCTTCAATATTTCGTCCTTCTTCTTTTCCTGTTTTAGCGCTTTCGGCGTTAAAATCTTGATTAATCTGAGCTTCAACTACGTTGGATTTGATCAGATGACCCTCCATCTTATCATTTTCATCATTCCTCCTCAACATCAGGTGGGAACAGTTGATGAGCTGTTTAGCTTCGATGATAACACTGCGTTCTTCTCGTCCTTCTCCAAGCTCCTTTTCATTAGAGCTACTGATCAGATCGTTGATTTTAGGATGTTCTTTGCTCTTGGTGGTATTAAAAATTCAGCGCTATTAGAATGATGTGTTTGCTCTCGTTCAGTATCTGCGTCGATATGTTTGGGTCACAGGCGAAGTGGGCATCAACGAACTCGAAGTTTTAATCTCATAGGCGAAGTGGGCACCAATGAAACGGATCTGCGCTAATGCTATAGGCAAAGTAGGCACCAACAAAAATATTTATAGTGAAGGCAATGAAAACGCAATAAGTACTAAATTGCTCAACTTATTTATTAAGATTTGTCACATTGCATATTATATTTACTAACGGAAAACACAAACACATGAAATTCTCAACAGTAATATTGTACTGTTGAGAATTTCATGAACTTGAGTAACATATTTCAGATAATGGTCCAGGAAAAAGTGTTCTTCTCGAATAGCATATATTTCTTCTGGTGTTGGTTCACGTTGAATGATTTTTGAAGGTTTTTTTCGGAAATGTCTTTTTGTACCTTATGTTTACATGCATTGGATATAATTTTCCTGTTTCCAAATCGCTGATCCTACCACCATTTAAATTTATTCCAATCAGCTCCTGCCCTGCATGCATCAAAATAATATTCTGCTTCTGCTAGCCTGGCATTTATTAAACAATCTCTCTTTCTATTGTTATGCAAACAATAGAAAGAGAGAAACAATACATATAATAGGATCAATTATATGCTGGATATTTTAATAAACTCAATCCAATCATAAAATATTATACGACAAAATACTGATTTCATCATCAAACAAAAAAAGAACATCAATTCAGTAAAGTACATAATGTTACCCGAAGGTTTATCGTTTCGCATTAAATAGATATGCGCCCCATACATGTCATAAAAACCATTCTAGATAATTATCCAAAAAACCTAGCGATTAAAGTTTATTACACCAATAGAGTCCGCCCTTTACCCCAACTTCCCTTCGACCAGTTTGTTTTTCTTTATTTCGAGAGACCTCGCTGCAATATGTGTGCTGATCCTGTACCCCTTGTGTGTGCGCTGTTGATGATGATGACAATTCCAAAGCTACCGGCTATATTAAAGGCCGATACGATTCGCCTGTTATTTTAATTTTGGGTCGCTCTGTGCTGATACGAAACAAAATTAACGTTGATCAACGCAATACGGTTTTTATTTTGTAGTAGTCGGCGGTGCCCTTTTGTCTCGTGTTGTGTGTGTTTTTTTTTTCGTTTTTATCGCTCATAACCTGATTCGCTATGATGGCACGGTTTTTTTTTCAATTCAAAACGTATAGGTATTGTAGAAATTATTCCTGCTAATTTAGTTTGAATGCTGGTGTACTAACTAATACAGTACAATAGTGTAGTATTGTGAAAAGAGGAACAATAGCTTTATACAAAGTAGGTTACCGCAGAATGTATTTTGTAGGACTCTAAACAATGCAATTTATTTCAATATGTTTCAGCTTTATTTCCACCAAACTTGGACTTTTTTGAAATAGTAATCTATTCATGAGAGGACTCAAAAGAAAATTGCAAACCTAATTTGACGCAAAACAGACACTTTTGCTAGTCGTTTGTGAATTGTTTTTGGAGCATCTCTAACAGGAACCACTCTCACAAGAACCCAACAATAATCGGCAAGCATGGCAGCATTCTAGTTTACCTGTTATCTCTTCTCCATTATTGATGTATCATGATGGAAGCATGTGCCGTGCTCATCACTAATAATAGTCAGTTTTTTTTAATTTCCCAAGAAATTAGTGACTATGAGGTGACAGCCATTCCAAGCATTGCTCCAAAGCATTGCTGCAGATTGTCGAACAGACTAGTCTTGTCTCTTGTAATGAAATGCCTTTACCCTACTATCCCATTCACTCAAAAAAAAAACAACAAAACTTGGTGTAGCCTAGCTGTAACCGAAGTAAGAATGCAACAACCTTCAAGCCACCACAGATCTGCCATTGATGCTTATCCTAACTGTCTATAAACAATCCCCATCCCGCTGGCTTTCAGTTTATATTCAAAGCTGCCAATAAACCGTTAATGTTTTTGCAGAAAACCAAATTATTTTCCATGTCAAAAAATGGTGGAGTTCACGAAAAAACACATACCGAAACAACATCTTCTAATAGGTTCCATTGCTGCAGTCTTGATCCTAGTAATTCTATCTAATTTTTTGGAAGATCTAGATCTCTTACGAGATCGTTTAATTCTGACTTATGGGTTATTTTGGGCGATTGGCGGTATGAGGTGCTTGGTGTGAAATCAGGATCTCTCGATGGTGATGGTTTATCTTCATCGCAAATCTGATTTGTAAGTGAATGTTTCTGGGTGTAGAATAAGGAGTTCGTCACTTTGGGGGTACAGAACTCATGCCAGATGGTGCATTTGAATAGTTGATAACCAATTTTTTTCTTTTAGACATAACTGGGCCTTGCCCAACACGAGACTTAACTAGTTTCTCAAACTTGAAGTGCATGTATTACAGCAGATATGTGGCACCCAATCTTTGCCTTGATCCCCTATTTTGCAACCAAAATAAGGCTGATATGGCTGTTTTATCAATGGAGTGATAGACCGCTTCTGAATCGCAAAAATAACCACAGCACAAACATAAAAGAGAGGATCTGGATTGTTTACACAATTTAGGGCCATCTTACAATGCCGCGCTATTCAATTCGACTCACTAACTTCGGCTGACTAACCTCTGGGCTTTAAATTTTCTATTCAATTTCATAGTATTTTGCAACACTGGCGTTTGTCATTTGTTTGTATACAGGAGCTGTTCAGGACAAAGCAGACATGCGATTACAGAGAGATGACGTTTTAGGAAGACGTCTTCATGTTCGAAATCTTGCAAAATAAACAGTTTGGGTTCGAAATTCCAGCCATTCAGGGTAATTTCTTTGAGGTGCTCGAGACGATGGCCGCCCCCATCGTCAGGATATAAAGCGTGCTTCCAACACGATCTGGCATAACGGCCTTCTTCACAAGATAACCCTCACTGGTGTTGATCTGAGGTTGGTCAGAGTCATCAACTCATATCTTACCTCAAGAACGTGTTCTGTAAGATTGCACGCTGAGGCCTATTGTAGCCGGAGTTCCTCAGGAATCTGTGCATGCTCCAACCCTATTTTTGATATATACAGGGTGTAAAAAAATAGACGACATTAAAACAAACAATTTTTATTAACATTATTTTTCTCTCCGACATTTTATTTTAATACTACATGGTAAAAGAGAAAATTGGTGAGTTCAAAACAATGTAAGTAGAAAAATAAAATTATTAGTGTAATCCTCAACACAAAATACGTAATAGTTACATGACAATAATACGCTCCCGTTTAGAATAAATGTTCAAATCGTCTTCCATTAACTTCGAGACAAAGACGACATCGCCGAAGCATTGATTTGAATATTTTGAAGCATGCTTCGTCAGTGAACAATATTGAGGAACAAACTTCAGGATGTGTTTCAGATTGATGTCTACCATCGAGTCTAAACGTCGTGGATAGTTTTCAAAAACATAAAAGACTTCTGCTCTGTTAAGAAGTTGAATACGATATACGATGAAAATCGAATCGTCCAAGACAAAAACGAATCATCGCAGAGAGAAATATCACACAATAACATTAGCCTATTTATTCGCAAGTCCTCTCTTTCTATTCAAATGAATGCCATCGGCCGTTGAAGTATCAAATGGAGGCTCAAGCTTAACGAGGCGAAATGTGTCGCAATCCCTTTCAGGAGAAAAAGAGGTTCACCACCCACGATAACATCTTTGTGGGGAGATTATCGACTTCCCCGAAGCCAATTGGCAACATCAAGTCAATCAAAAGTTAATTTTCAACTTGCATACAGAGGAAATCCTAAACAAATTAATAGTAGCTCTACTTAAAAATCAAAAATTTCTGGTCGAGTCTGGCGAAGACCCACTAGAGGAGATTGGTGGTCCTCCAGGAGAAGGTGCTACGGATAATCGTTCCTCATCAAGACCCTGAACAGAACAGCTACGTCAGCCAACCCGTTGGTTTCCCGCCTGGCCGGACTCAGCCTTGACAGACCACTACCCAAGGTGAAGACACAAAAAGCCCTCGATATCGCAGCCGATTAAAACGACTTTTGAAGGGACAACTTTCCAACAACACCCAGGTCGTATGAGATGGGCCAAATCGTCACAATTCCATACACAAACTCATAAGGCTTGAAGGACCTTTACAAGCGATACAAGGGTTTAAGGACTCCTCACCCAGCTCTAGAGGAGAAAAAATGGACCATAGAGAGAGATGATTTTATTTTAGATACATTTTGGCTGTTGTCCGTTATAATCTTCGTCCTCCATTAAAAATATACAACATAGAAAAAAAAAGAAACCGTATAGTTAAGAATCTCACCGCTTGGCTGGTTCCAAATCGAAACGGTTACACTTTGCGCTCAGGGCAATATGAAGTAAATACTTCAGGCGAATATCCAAGGGTGTACTATTGTCACCAGCAAAACAGCTACTCGTTTACTTTTTCTGTATAACGCGGGCTACACCGCAATTTCGCATAGCGTAAAATTAAGCCCAGAGAATGTGTATACTAGCATACTGTAGTCCTGTCTGCGAAAAACATATTTTCCACTTGGCTTGAAAAAAGCATTATACCGAGGCACATGTAATTTCACTTTATCCGGTCCGTAGCACGAGGTTTACACACAGCTGCGATAATACTCCAGTATCCTTGCAGAAGTAGAAAAGTGATAGTCTTGTTAATGCGACATCGTATACCCGCAGACAAGAAGTTTATTATCTCGAATGGTCTGTTCTAGTGCAGATGCAAAGAACAACGTAAGAATTTAATTTACGATATTGCTAAAAAGAAATTAAAAGATACCGGATGCGCATTTTCATAATGTCGTTACACATCTTCAGTTTGCAGGTGGAATTTTTCATTCTTCCAATGCAGTTGGAAAATTAAAGCTGCATAATTAAAAATACAAATCCAGTTCAACTCGGATAGACGATTCGTGCTTTAGCTCTAATTATATTTTATGGAGTTGCGTTTAAAATAAACAGTAAGGTGTATTGTGCTAGGAAATCGCACAATAGATGGACTTGTATTTGTGTTGGTAACAGCCGCTTTGTATTTCAACTGGAAATTGTACAAACACAAGTACGATATGTTTGAAAGTGGGTTAATTAGACTCATATGCGCTTCCACATTCACATCTGCAATTAATTTCTTGTGAATTAATTTAGTTTTTTTATTACTTTATGTTGTCTTAAAGTAAATGTTCGTAAATTCTGTACAAGCACTGTATGGATGTAGCTGCATATAGATACATACATAGAACAAACAATAATAATAATAATGATAATAATTGTAAAGGAAAAGATTGACATCTTCAGCATTGAAACCCCAAAAGTCTTCGTTCGCATATCCTGGGATCGTGCCGCTTGTTTATGGATGCTTCTAAAACGCCGAACGGTACGGGAATTGGAATTTGGAGAAATGGAGAACTAGATGGCGGTGCCATCAACTTGGGGAGCTCCCCGTCCATCTTCCAAGCCAAAACAATTGCCATCCAGACCTCCGCTGATAGAGTGGTATAAATTTTTGAAGGTATGATTCTGAGGTGGTATTTTACTGCCGTAGGATGTTTGGGAAACTGGCGAAGTATCATAGTACCACGCTGAGACGGGTGCCAAGCCACTCTTGAATCAGAGGCAATGAAATGGTTGACAAGCTAGCAAAATGTGCCAGCGAACGACCATTCACAGGTCCAAAACTAAAGCCTCTGTCAAATCCGAACTCGTTCCTAGGCATTGCTCCTACTGAAATGCGCTTGGTAGAATGAAATAGACTCTGGTGCGTCAGATGTAGAAGACAGCAGTGATATTGTGGGTAATCAACGAAAGCGATAGCGAGCAGTCTCCAGATGATGACGAATAATTAGTATTTGATGGAGTTAACGCAGCAGTCACTTTCAAATGAAAGTAGCTACAACGATTCAAGTAAACTAAGGAACCAACGAGAAATGTGCGGACACCCAGCCATAATACAATTCTTACGCTACCTGGCTTCCATTTACAACGTCGATGAAACCGGACTACAGTTGAATGTGAAACCTGGTATGGTTAGGTACAGCAGAAAAGGGTTCCAAAGCGGTTTCCCTCCCTCCCCTCCCTCCATTCCCTTTTTTCGACTTTTTTTTATGCCTTCTGGATACATTTTGAACGTTTGTAAACATTTTTGGACATTTTTCAGAAAATCCTTTTAATCATTTATCGAGCGTTCTAGAGATGTTTCTGGACTGGTTTGACGACTGGTTCGCCTTTAGACACATTAGTAAATATTTAGATCATTTTAGACATTTCTATATTTTTTCGATTTTTTTTTGATGCCTTCTACATACATTTTGAACGTTTTTAAAAATTTTTGGAAATTCTTTTCATCATTTGTCGTGAGTTCTAGAGATGTTTCTGGACTGGTTTGACCACTTTTCAATGCTTTTCAATAATTCTAGCGACCTTCATATCTACTCCTCCCCTACCATCCCTCCCCTTCCTCCCTCCCTCCCCTCCTCCCTCCTCAAACTCGCCATCAAGATCCTGGAGAGGTCAGCGACAACCACCATTAAAAGTGAAAAGACAAAGAGTCCTGGACATTGCAACCGATTAGGACGACCTTTGAAGGGACAATTTTCATCAACGCCTCAGGTCGTAGTGAGATGGACCATGACATTTTATTTTAGTTACATTTTGGCTGTTGTCCGTTGTAATTTTCGTTCTCCATTTTTAAAAATATCATTTTTCGTGAGTTCTAGAGATGTTTCTGGACTGGTTTGACGACTTTTCAATGCCTTTAGACACATTAGTAAATATTTAGATCATTTTAGACATTTCTATATTTTTTCGATTTTTTTTTGATGCCTTCCACTGGATACATTTTGAACGTTTTTAAACATTTTTGGAAATTCTTTTCATCATTTTTCGTGAGTTCTAGAGATGTTTCTGGAACTGGTTTGACCATTTTTCAATAATTTTGGACAACATCTTGAAATATTCTGCTCCAATGCCCCTACCAACATATCTATTTCCTCCCTCATTTTCCTCAGAAAATCCCTGGAAAGTGTTTTCCTCGATGCCCCAGTTCCTCCCTTTCTTGGTTCAGGGCCCCGGTAAAACAATCCTATCCAAATAATATTTGATTGACAACCTCCTGAGCAAAATCAACCATGGAAACGAAGGTATTATCCCTCCCCTGTTTCTGATCTGGTTTCACCATTTTTCATTTAGGAATTTAGAAAAATGGAGAAAGTTGAGCAATCTTGTAGTAAGATGGTGCTGTCTAGGCCAGGTATTAGCAGAGCTAAACGTTCCCAAAAGAAGACAGAAACAAGGAAGCGTCGAAATGTGGAAATCAGTTCAGTGGAAGATAGTTTTTCAGTTCACGACAGTACCTCAGATATTGACATGGATAATGTTGATAAAAATATTTGTAAAGGTTGCGGTGAAGACTACAATGCCACAAAGAACGGAGAAGACTGGATACAGTGCATCCATTATCATGCCTGGCTGCATGATGCACTAAATACATAAATCTTTATCAACCTTGTGGTAAAATGTTATTAATGACTAAATGAAGCAGTCGGAATCTCTCCTATCACTTGTTGGCATCTTTCCTCTACTATAGAGGAGAGGTCATAGTATGGTAGCAAGTGGGATGACCAACCAATGCTGTTTCAACTCGATTCTATATCTCCGCAATGTTAGCTGGAATAACATCGAAGTGTCCGACCGAGTACATCCCTGACATGTTCAATCAGATTCAGATCCGATATCCCAATAGTTTGTTGAAGGTTTGGAAAAAGTTTTTTTGGATCGAAGTAATGAGAATTTGTTCTTTAGTGATATGCACCAATCGAAGACATGCTAAGACCCAAATTTTATTTTTAATTAGTTAACGTTCCAAAAAGTCATATATTACTTCGCCTCTAGTTTAGTCGAGGTAACCGCTAGGAAGACTT